>JAODAL010008454.1:0-117525 GCA_025379985.1 Phyllomedusa bahiana
AAAAACCACATCTAAAGTTTTTTCTAGTGACCATGGAATCAATCAAGCCCCCTTTCTTTTCACATAGTGTCAAAAAAAATGAATGGGAGCTCTGCTTTTTAGCAACAAAAAAAAGTTTACCCTAGACAGTTTTCAACATTCCCCCTCACTATTCCCCCTTTTTTGTCTTATAGTTAGTCAACAGGGGTGAGTTTTATGGAAGCCAATAAGGGGGGTTCAATTGCAATCAAATTTACTTTTTTCCAAGAAGTAAGTACTGTCCCTCTCCAGAGATAAGGGAGTGATATTAAGTTACTATGCTGCCTTCTCCAGCCCCCCCAGAAATCTTAACAACCCCAACAATGATAAAATGGCCCTGCTTATTCTGCCTCAATTTATACAGCAAAGCTAATTTGAGCTATATGAAGCCTGTGTCTACTTTAATAGCTTGGGTGAAAGCTGCAGTATTCTTATAATTTTAAACACAACTTTTTCCGAAATAGTCGTTATTTAGGGGTTTTCCCTTTTTTTTTAGAAAACTAATTTTCATATACACTAGTAGTAGATTCTGAGTCCAGAACCCTCATTTCTTGTCCAGACTGGAGAGCAGTTATAAAGAGCGTCTATCACTCTGGAGGACCAGTCCTGTCCTGCATTACATAGACAACCCATTGATTGGAATAGACACTGTGTAATACCTTATTTCCCCAATGGTGGTGCTGTAGGGAAACACTTGCTGCCCGGTTTTCCCACAGATTACAGCCATCTCTGGGATCCATAGGTCAATTTTGCAATCAGCTTATTGTCAAGGGACCCATCTTAACAAATTGGAATTGTCCAAAGCAGACAACCCCTTTTTGTTATCTGTGATTATAGTTCTCTTTGAATGCAGTGTTTTTCAATCTGGGTCTATTTGTTGCCAAGGCATGATAGGATGGAAAACACCAATTTATTTTTTAGTTTTTTTCCCTTATTACAAAAATATGCCCCACCTTCTGTTGTATATGGGTGAGGTCACACAAGCAGGTAGCCACATGCCTCCAGAACCATGGCCCTATGCGGCCACCAATGTAGCACCCAAAAACTCATGTGGAAATGGCTCCCCAGGGGGTAATATGGCCCGCACTAAAAGGCAGATTTATAAATTTGCAAACGGTATTGTTTTGGTGTATATTATGCCAAAAAACTGCTGGTGTGCGGTCCTATAGATGGCACAACACATTTTAAGGTGCCTAGAATGTGCCAAAGTTGAATGCAAAACTGCCATATAAAGTTTACTGCATTACACTCTGTGCACCAAAATGTTTGGCACATAACACTTTCATTAATACTGTCACATTAAACACTTCCCTGTATCTATATAGAACTGGTGAGTCGGTGCCAAGTTACAAAAATGGTGCATGCAAATTCATAGATGTCGCCCTTAGTCTCTATCAATGTAAAGGCAAAATATAGTGCCAGCCTGTAATAATTGGGGAGGATAAGACTCAGCAGAACCTTCTTGGTAATTGTGAATGATGTTTCCGAGGTCTTAGATAAAATAATAACAACCTAATCGCTCAGCATAAAACCATCTACAGTTTTAATTCAGGAAATCTCCTACGCACATAAGTCCTGTGAGTCATCCCAGTAATTAACTGCTTGCATTAATTTGTGGAATGTTCATGCCACTTCCAAAAGAAGTTGTTTTGTAAAGCCATAATCACAGAAGCCCTGGAAAATCCATCTGTTATTTTGCTAAATTATAATATGACGGCTCTCCCCCCATTCAAATATAATAGCGTCTAATTATACAAAGTACACAGTGGAAATATGGAGGTAGCTCATATAACAACCTCCAGAGCAGCAAAGGCAGAATGGAAGAATAAGAAGAAGCTAGAGGGGTTGTCCCATCCCGCAATTTAGGGTCCAAGGCCAGCTCATAGCGAACTACGAGAGCACCTGAGAGAGTGGATGTATTTGTAACTCCCATAGATATAAAATGAACAAGCTTTGTGAGTGCAGCCATCTCCCCATTCTCTGAGGTCAGCTCATAGCAAGTGATAAGCTGGCCCCAGATCTGGAGTTGAAAAAAAAGAGAAGCCTATTTAGGAGGTTTGCCAGTAATGTAGTATTCATATTGTTGCATGCAACTGGCATTATTATAGTAGTAATATTTTTTGTACATAAGGAGCAGTATTATAATAGTCCCTATTCTTTTTTATAGGGGGCAGTTTTTTTTTAAAAAAATAAATTTTTTATTTTTTTTGTAAAAAAGGGGCCGTATTTAGTAAATTAAATTCTTGACTTTGGAGGCAGTTTTTAGTATTATTTCTTGTACCTAAGGGGGGGAGTATTATAGTTTGTTATTTTTCTTGTACATAGGAGGCAGTATTAAAAGTTGTTTTTAAAATTTTTGTACTTTGGAGGCAGGATTATGTAGGGTTTTATTCTTTTTTACATAGGAAAGGGAGTTTTATATTTGTTAATTTTTTTGTACATAGGGGGGGCAGTAATTTTAGTGTTATAAATTTTTTACCTAGGAGGGAGTATTTATAGGAGTTTATTCTTTTCAAGGGGGGCAGTAATAGAGTTATTTTTTCTTGTACATGAAAGGGGAAATAAAATTTTAGTAGTTAATTCTTTTTGCTTTTGAGGGGTATTAAAAGTATTTTTATTCTTGTTTTTTGGGGGAGGTATTTTTAAATTGTTAAAAAAATTTTTTTTCTTTGTCATATGGCAATATTATAGTAGTTATATTTTTTGTTTTAAAAGGGGCAGTTTTTATAGTAGTTATATTTTTGTACATAGGAGGAGTATTATAGTAGTTATTTTGTACATAGGGGCAGTATTATACTAGTTATATTCTTGTCCCTAGGGGATATTTAAAATAGTTATTTTTTCTTGGGACAAGGAGCAAAAACATTTTATTGGGTTTTTGTTTTAATTTTTCCCTTTTTTACCCCAAAGGAAGACCCGTATTTTAGTATTATATTCTTGTACCCTAGGGGCAGGTTATAGAAAATTATATTCTTGTACATAGGGGGATTAGTATTTATTCCGTAAAGGTTAAATATTTTTTTGTACATAAGGGGGCATTTTTTTAGTAATTTTTATTCTTGTACAAAAGGGGGGGAGATTATAGTAGTTATATTCTTTTACATAGGGGAAAACAGTAAATAGTAGTTTTTATTCCCCTTTTTAAAATTTGGGGCAGGGATTATAGAAATTATATTCTTGTAAAATAGGGAGCAGTAATTTTAGTATTTTTATTCTTTCATAGGAAACGTATTTTAGTTAGTTTTTATTCCTGTCATAGGAGGGAGTATTAAAAGATTATATTTTTGTACATAGGGGGGCATAAAATTTTATAGTTTTTTTTCTTGTTTCATAGGGGGCCGTAAAATTTTAGTAGTTTTTTATTCTTAACATAAGGGGCATTTTTAAAAGAATTATAAATTTTTGTACTTTGGAGGCAGTATTATAGTAGTTATTTTTTGTACAAAAAAGCAGTTTTTATAGTATTTTTATTCTTTTACATTTTTGGAAACATTATTATAGTTTTCTTTTTTTCCTTTGTGGTTTTTTCATAGGAGAGCAAATTTTAAAATAGTTAATTCTTGTACATAGGAAAACAGTTTTTTATAGTTAAAAATTTTAAAAATTTCTTTTACATTTGGGGCAGTAAAATTTTAGAATTATATTCTTGTTAAAAAAAAATAGGGGGGGCAGTATTTTAGTAGTTTATTTTCTTTTACATAGGGGAACCCGTATTATAGCAGTTATATTTTGTACATAGGAGGGAGTATTATAGAAATTATTTCTTGTACATAGGGAAAAACCCGCTGGAAAATAGGGTGACCACCTAGGCACCAAAACATGCCCTGTCTGGAAGGGGGGGGGGGGAAACGAGCCCGCCCTTTATAACAAGGGGAAGCTGGCCCTTTTAATTATACTCTAAAGAAAATGAAAACCCCAAAAAAAAACCCGGGGAAAATTTTGTTTTTTTTTTCCCATTCTACCTTGATGGAGAAGATGCAGCCCCAGGCAATGTTTAGTCAGTTTTGGGCATTTTAAAAAGTCCCCCTGGTTTGGGGGGCCATGTACCCTTTTTTTTCCTGGGGCCCTCTAACTGCCTTTTTTGTGTGCATTTTACAATAAAAAAAAGGAAAAAACATAGGCGGAAAATTTATGAAGATCGGGGCGTTCGGGGCGCCCCCTTTTTGGCGCCCCAATAATTGGGAAAAAATGCACCCCCATGTAAAAACGGCGCCCCCCGGGGCGCTTTATTTCATCGGTTTTAAAGTCCCTGGCCTCGGCCCCTTGGGGTTTAGGGCATGCGGGAAATTAGGCGCAGAAAAAGGGCCCGCCCCCTCACCCGTACCCCCGTGGATCGGAAGATTCGCCGCCCGAGGAGGTGCGCTCATACATGCGGTGAAAAGTTCTCTGCGCCTCGGCACAACTTCGTGAGTCTTATCATTTTATTTCGGGCATGTACAGTTTTATTATAGATTGCATTAGAAAACCCATAAGAGCGTCGCTGCTCTCCATTGGCCCAAATAATCGCGCCTCTTTTAAACTTAGGCCAAATTCACAAACAGAGCTCGCTCTGCATTTCTTTTCCCCATAGAACTCTATGAGAAGGTAGCTCACCCGCTGATTGGCTAAGCAGGACGAGCCCCTCTTCCCCCCAACCAATCACAGTACTAGAATATTTCACATAGACAGTAATAACTTTTAGGGCGCCCTTCTAGCTCCACTCAAAATCGACGCACTACATATGATTGGTGGATTCATATCTGCCGCCTGGTCTCAACCAATCAGCTCTTTTCTGCCTTTTTTACTGTATTTTGAACTGTCCCGCCTTTTCATTTGATTGGTCAATACTACTCCATAGCTTATAATGGTTCACTGTCGCTCCTATTCTGATTGGCTGGTTTATGCCGACCAATGAGAAGCGGTTACAGAATTTGAATTACTGTATTTCCCGGCAATTTCCAATATCCCAATTTCTGATGTTGCGCCGTTCTTGATTTTTTGTTAGTGATTTTTATTTATGCATTTTTTTAGAAGGTTTGAGCTCTTTTTCAGATAATGTTTTCTGTAACATACTCCATGCCTCACGGAGCTGTGAGCTGAGATGTATTTCTTTTACGATCTTATATATTTTTCCTTTAATTTTAAATGATCCACTTTTACAATACATTTCATTGCTTTTAGACAACTTTGATATTTATCTTTATTAATGAAATAATTTTATAGACAACTCTTTTTTAGGATTGTACTGTTGTAACAGTCGACCTAGAGCACATTTTGCCCCATTCTAGCTTCACTTCGCCTCCTCCGACTCAGGTAGACCACATTCAACAAGGTCTGCCTGTCGGAGCTGCAATGCGCCGCACTTTGCCGACCCCCGATCATGCATTCATCGGAGTATTCGAATGTGGTGCGTCCCGCCCCAGAGTTTGTTTAGTCAGTTCACATCACCTAAAATTTGGAATAAAAAGTGATCAAAAAGCCGCATGTATCCCAAAATGATACCAATAAAAAGTTTTTTAAATATGGAGTATTTTAAAAATGGAGAATACTTGAATTTTTTAACAGTATGAAAACACAGCCAAAACCTTAAATATTTGACATTGCCAGAATTATATTAAACTGCAGAATGTCGATAACACATCATTTATACCGAAGAGTGAACGCAGTAAAAAAAAAAAAAAAATATCCTTTTTCTCCTATTTCACCCCAATTAGAATTTGTTTTGGTTTCCAATTATATCCTGTGGCACGATCAATAGCACCATCAAAAAGTACATCATGTCCCTCAAAGAAATCCCTCCTAAGCCTATGAATATGGAAAAATTTAAAAAAAGTTGTCTCTCTTAGAAGGCAGGGAGGAATAAAATG
Source organism: Phyllomedusa bahiana (assembly GCA_025379985.1). NCBI lineage: Eukaryota > Metazoa > Chordata > Amphibia > Anura > Hylidae > Phyllomedusa > Phyllomedusa bahiana. The sequence goes on from JAODAL010008454.1 coordinate 5,865, forward strand.
AAGAGCCAAATTATTATGACCGGCTGTTAGGAAGGGGCTAAACGTTGGACAATTTAGAAAAAAATCTCCACAATAAGTAATTACAATGACGCTTTATTCTGGTCATTCTTGATTGTTTTGACTTGCCAACAAACTCTAACATCCAAATAAAGCCTTGGTCTGCTCACCCTCAACATCAGAGATTTTCCAAAAATCTTTTAAAATGTGCTTATAGATCATTTACAATGTTAACAATGGAAAACATGTTCTTTTACTGCTTTTTTTGTTGTTCTCTTAGCCTATAAACATGGTCCAGATTTTCTCAAGGCCAAAGGATGTAGTGTCATACAACAGGTATTATTAGCTTCGCTACACATACATCCATGTCCATACATCTTATCATCTGAAATGTCCATGTCAGAAACAAATCACTCTGGAAGACTAAGCATCGGTGACAGAATATCTTCATTGGAGCCATGTTTGTTGGAGAAAATAATGAGCATTTCCTCCAGAAGGTTGAGCCGCTCTGACAACCCTGACTTTGAGCTCTGGAGATTTTTTTTTTCTTTTTAGCTGGTTCTTGACTTTTGTTTTGGCTCATCACAGCAGATGCCTCTAAGGAACAATTTCTGAAAAGAGCAAATGTAACTTTTCACTGCAGGGAATGGAAAGCATGGCTGGCTTTATACAGTTGATCTTTTGTGGTCAGTGCTTTAGCTTTGAAAGGTGCCCAGCATGGGATATCATGTACGATTAAGGAAAAGAACATAAATAAGACACCAGGAGGACACTTGCAAGAAAAAATAAAGCAAGCACAAAACCACTATAACACAGCAAATAGTGCTTACATTATTCGGAAGTCAGTGCTTGCTAGGGGAGAATCGCGGCCTCTGTTTTAGTTCCTTGGAGCCTAGGTTATCAGCCTGGCGCATGTGTACCCAAAGACATACCCATCATATCTCCCGGGGTTATCTGCAATGTCCTCCTGCTGTGCATTTATTAGCACTATAGTGTATGATCACTCATACCCTTGGGGATACATTGAGGTAATTTGATTAAGCAAAGGGTAATTAGCTTAAGAGCATGGAAAACAGGGAGGACATACCATGGAGGTAGCCCATGTGGCTTCTACATGAACCCAAGAGAGTTTATGCTCAGTCCACTTTGGTGTCTTCTCTACAGTGTTAAACTGGGGTGCCTGGGGCACACCAGTGAAGTTAATTATTGGGGCCCACCAGTGGAGTTGATTCTTGGGCCCACCAGTGGAATTGATTCTCGGGCCCACCAGTGGAATTGATTCTTGAAGACCACCAGTGAAGCCAATTATTGGCTGCCACCAGTGGAGTTAATTCTTGAAGCCAAACAGTTAAGCTAGTTCCTGGAGCAGACCAGTGAAGCTGTTTTTTGGCGCCCACCAGTGGAACTTTTTCTTTAGTCAAACCAGTGAAGTTAATTCTTGGTGCCCACCAATAAAGTTGATTCTGGGGGCCCATCAGGGGAGTATATTCTTGGGTTCCACCAGTGAAGTAGATTCTTGGGGCCCACCAGTGGAGTTGATTCATGGAGCCCATTCTACAACTACTGCACATGACTCTTTCTCTTTTTCTGTCTTTCTCCCAAAAAAGCATCCCCCAGTCTCCCATGTTCTAGTGCCCAACAAGAGTTTTTCCCTATTCTCCTGTGGGCCAGTCCGAGCCTGCTTCTCTATTTTGACTCCTGGTCAAATTTTTATCTCATCCTTAATAGGATTTTCTCACTATGCTGTTTCAACTTTCTCTTCACAGCCAACTTCAGGCTCACACTCTATTGGAAGGACATTGCTAACAGAATGTTTTAAACCAAAGGGCAGAAGACTACATAACTCTAAAGGGTTAAAGCTTGTCAGTAACTTAGATAAACAAGCCAGGGCCATCTTATCTATTGGGCAAACAAGGCAGTTAACAAGGGGCCCCTGGCAGTAAATATATGTCTCGGTAATCCAGAATATATGCCCTAAATTCCTGGGTCACCACTGCTTACTTAACTGTTTGTGTGCTGTTAGCAGGAGTAAATTCCCCTAACTCCGACTCCAACTCCAACTCCCACTTTCACTCCCTCATATATGGCGCATGTTTAAATAATAACTTTACTGTAGTAAAATGGTAACATCAGGCTTTTTCTTACCTTATGATATAATAATAAAGCTATTTATGTGGAACAGACACTGACAAGCAAAAGGGTAACAATGTTTTGAACTTGTGACTTTCAGGCTCAAAATCAAAATGTTTTTTTTTTTTTTATTATTTTGTTAGTATTCTGTAAATCCACCTTTGGCTTTTAGCACTGCCTGAATCCTTCTGAGATCTGGATCAGATTCCAGCATGTCTTTGGGTACGAATACAGCTTTCTCTTCAACTCTACCCACAAGTGTTCCATTGGGTTGAGGTCTGGAGACTATGTAGGCCAATACAGCAACTCTATTTCATTGTCATGGAACCATTTAATATTTGTCAAACTCAACATGCACTTCAGGTCCTTGTCCTGTTGGAACACTATACTGTCCTTTTCATACCCATAGTACTCGAGTGTAGGAAGTATCTAATCTTGTAGGATACATATAGCTCAGCATTGAGATCACCATTGATTCTGATCAAGTATCCAATGCCTTTGGCTGTGAAACAATCCTATAACATCTGGCTTCCTCCACCAAACTTGACAGTTCCCTCAATTTCTCGATCCTTTAGCCGCTTTTTTTTCCAACCCATTTACCTCCATAAAAGCCCGGTCTATTGACTTTCATCTCATCACCTCAAATGACCTGTTTTCAATCTTCTACTGTCTACCTTTCGTACTTTTTTTGCAAACTCAAGCCAACGTTTCTTATAACAAAATTGAAGTCGAGTCTTCTTCACCTGTTTTTGGGCCACCATTCCAGACTTGTGTAATGTGTGTTGCCCGGTGCTTGCGTGGACATCTGTGATCTCACTCTTACGAAGCATATGAGCCACCTCCACTGCCGTGTCTGTCATGATAGAACTGATAGACCTTGTGATGAGCCGACTTGTTGACTCTGATATTTTGCCTGAACATCCACCTCTTGGCTTTGTAATGGAATGATGAACTTCATTTCATATTCTTTGAGCTTTCATGGCCTCACATGATGCAGTTTGGCAAGTTTTTGGGCTGAGAGACCACTATGGATGAACTGGATGATGCTGTTTCTCTTTTATTGGGAAATCTTCTTATGTCTGAATCAGTGACCTTTCATTTGGGTATCAGCCAAATAACACACTGAGCTTTTAGGGAATGTGAGAACAGGTTGTAATTTGTAGTATACAAGAAGAAAAAGATTGTCCCTCTACCAGGAGCAGAACAGTAACAATGCAGTGACATGACAAGAATCTGACTAACTAAGTAGGTGCTAAATAGTTGCAGGTCAAAGATATGTATGAGATAGCCAAGATGATTGTCTATAAAATGATGTTAGTCTAACATTCAAAGCTGTAGTGGATGGTGAGATAAGGAGCCTGAAAGTCAAAAGTTCAAAACATTGTTACCCTTTTGCTTGTCAGTGTAAAATACATTTATTGAACACAACTTTAGAACAAAACAAAACTTTAATTATTCTCATTATTTTCAGGCTAGAGAATGGCCTCTCTATACTAACTTAGGTTGTTGGCAAAGAGGTGACCACAGGGGCAACATCTCTAACAATTTCAGGGTACAAGCAAATTGACTTAGACACAGTCAGTTTTGATCACTGGTTAAACTCTTCTACTTCTTTGCGAATAAGTAAAAAAGTTTGCTGAAATATGATCAATCTGTTTGCTATAGGAGTAGTATCTTTTTGCCTGCAGCAATGCTTTGCCTGCTCCATGTCATCAATTAAACTCCTTATCTGATGAGGTTGAGGATATGGGAGCACTGGCAAGACCCACTTCCTCTTGTTCTTGGCACCGCATTGAACCAACTGTACCAATTTATTATATGTTTGAGAACTGGGAGGTGGTCCATTTCATAACAACTCCACCAAAATGTATACTGGCTCCACTACTCAGACTCTGACTCCACAGCCCGGGCTCATAGGATGTGCCATTGGCTCCCTACACTGCCAATTAGTCCTGTAGGCTTCAGGTTGCCTACAAGACATCAACAAGGTATCCTGATGTTTGTAGTGTTATGCTATTGGAATGCTTGGTGGTAGTTAGAGGCATGGCCTCATGTGGTGTCATGTTTGGGAATGGCTAGAGACATGGCCTGCTGTGATGTCAAGTATTTGGGCAGAGTCCACTGCACTGCTGTGCCCAGGGGCCCATAATGCAGTTAAGATGGCTCTGAAACAAGTTCATTTGCTGGAGATAATACACAGCAGGCAGTGACGTCACCATGTTCAACCACAGCAGAGCTGAGAGAGGTGGTCAGCAACCTAGGGAAACTTGTATACACAAGTAGGAGATAAGATTTGCTCTAACTCTGAAAGGAAGCAAAATCAGAACAGCAATGTATTTGGTAATCATCTTTATTTACCTTTGCCTCCATGTTTAAAGATAATCAATGTGGTGAGAATAGCCATAAGCTTGATGCATTCAGACAGCTCCTCCAGTGACATCTTCTTGCTTTGTTATTAACTTCATTAGAGTCTTTACAAATATGTACTTAGGAGTTTTTCAGAAGCTTTTGAAGCTGTGATCTGGGGATTTCACCAGTAAAGTATATACCTCTTTTTAGACTTTAAGCATACCTCCCAACATTTAGGACGCAAATGGGAACATTAGCCATCCCTTGGCCGCCCAAAAAAAGACTCAATCAGGCCACTTTTCTGACCACACCAAATGACATCACCCAGGAAAACCCCTTAAAACCCATGCCCCCAAACAAAATCAGCCCCCCCCCCTCCAGAATCCCAGCCCCAAACAAAAATGTGGCGCACTAGGGTTGTAAATATGTATTTATATAAAGTAATGTTTGTATACACAAAAAATCATACAAATAGTGTAAGACAATGTTTGTGGATAATCCCGCTATAAAATTGCCTACAGTGCCAATAATACCGCTGTCGGGGAACAAATACCCCTGTCTGTTATGACCAAACCCAAGTTTTAATATTTTCAATGATACCGTATCAGGATCAAATAATTCCCCCACACCTGACAACTTCACCACCCTTTAGTAATGAATAATCCACCACACCTGCCAATATCCCAAACATAGTAAGAAAATACCAAAAACACCATGCCCACAATCACCATATAGTGACTAAAAAATACAGCCTACTGATCCTGAAATAAACCATTAACCCCTGCCAACATTGACCACATGATGGTAGATACAGTTGTACACAGGTTGCAGACTTTATACCCCCCCATAAGTGACCATAGGGGGGGTAGATGCATTTGTCCCAAAGGCTTAAGAATGCATATGCCACCATACGTGACCTATGGGGGTAGATAGCATTGTAACGGGCTTGCAGACTTAATTCCCACCTAAGCGACCATTTGGGGGTGTAGCAGTTGTACAAAAGTCTACCACTGTATATACCCCCCATCAGTGACCATATGGGGGTAGATAGAGTTGTAACAGGCTTTCAGACTGTATATACCACCATACAGTGACCTTGTGGTAAAATCAGTTGTCACAGGCTCTGCAGACATTAAGTGTGACAGTACAATACAATTTGTGACTCAAAAGTGACGTTTTCTCTGGGGGAGCTTTCCCTTTCCCCATTCCTTCCAGATACCTGATTTTTTCCCCCCGGCCTGCCCCGAGAATTAACCACACAAACATATTGATCTGCACTTTTCCACCCTTTTCCCTACCAAACCCCACCTCTGTACAAATCCTATATGGTGATGGGGGAGTGGGGATATGGGGAAATACACAGTGGTCAGGCGGTTATAGAGGTTTAGGTAAGGGTTATATTTTGTCTTGACACTAGGCCGCAGGGGTGAGAGAGGAGGTAAAGGCCACAGCTTACAGGCATAATCTCCTGGGGGGGAGACAGAAGACCAACCCCCCCGCGCTTGTGGTCCATGCCCTGCACCCCCCGATGTCAGCCACACCCTGACCCTTTTGGGGTGCGGGGATGTAGTTAATTAAAATATTAGATTTGTTAGACAAAGTTGGACCGGTAGATTATTTCTAAACAAAAGGTCAGCGAGGGGCGATTTTCAGGGGGAGTTTATTTAAATAAAGTGCTTTTTTATTTGGTTTTTGTTTTTTTTTTCCCATTTTTCCAGTATGTAATGGAGGTGTCTTTAAGATGCCTCCATTTCTATCGCTCGGGTTGGTGTCAGCCCGCGGCTTTTTTTTTCACCCCCCGGCCCACACTAACCCCCTGTCATATTAACTAATTACCCAACGCACCAGGGGGGACGGGAGAGCTGGGTAACCATGAGAAGGGACCTCTATGTGAGGGTCCGCTATTGTGGCGGCTGCGGGTGGTACTCTAGAATTTGGGGAAGGGACCCTTCCCGGACCTTCTCATTCTGATGTTCAGGGGGCCCCTTTCGGTTTTACCCTGGCTGGGTTTGGAAAATGGGGGGGACCCATGTTTTTTATTTTTTTTTTAAAAAACATTCATTTTTGAGAATCCTACAGTGGCACCCCTGTAAACATACAGTGGATCCCTGTGCAGATTCTCAGTAAATAAACAAATTTTCAGAAAAAAAATGTTCCCCCCAAATTCCATAACCAGCCAAGATAAAACCGACAGCGGCAGCCTGATACTATCAGAATGGGAAGAACCATTGATACTGGTAACTTCCCATTCTAAAAATACCAGCCTGCAGCTGCTCCAGAAGAAGACCCTCACATGAGAGGGTCCGCCTCTGACGGTTACCGGCTCTTCCCAGCACCCCTGATGCATTGGGTACTGGGGTAATAGTGACAGGGGGTTAGTGTCAGCCTGGGCAACAAGAAACACCGCTGACTGACACCAAGCCCCAGCGATAGTAATGGAGAGTCGTCTTCCAGATACCGCCACTACTATCACTGGAATCAAATGGAAAAAAACACACACAGAAACAGAAAAAAAACACTTTATTTAAATAAACATTCCCCCGACACAACAGCCCTCGTTGACCATTTTATTAAAGAAATAGACGCAACGCTGCCCGACGTAGTCCACCGAATCCGTCGCAGTCCAAAGGGGAAACCTGTAAAAAGAAACAACAATAACCATACAAATGTGGCATCACCCAGCTTTCTGGAATGCTGAATAGCCTATTCAGTGCCCAGGAAAACTGGATGACATCCCACATAGCAGGCGTCCAGGAAAGCTGGGTGCTTGCTGTGGGGATGTCACCCAGCTTTCCAGGGTGCTGAATAGCCTACACAGTGCCTTGAAAAGTTGGGTGACATCCCCACAGCAGTTGTCCAGGAAAGCTGAGTGGCACCCATCTGCAACAGCCAGTACCTACCTTTACTGGACACATGCTGTGGAAGGTTTTAACCCAGCTTTCCCACATGCTGGATAGGTTATTCAGCATCTGGGAAAGCTGGGTGACATGGTTCACAGCAGGCGTCCAGGAAGGCTAGGTGCCTGCTGTGGGGGATGGGTGCCACTCGGCATTCCCGGGTGCGGGATAACGCATGTAGCATGTGGGAAAGCTGGGTAGGCCTTGGGGAAGGGAGGGAAACAGTGTGGGGGGCTCTGGGAGTAAAGGAGGGGTGTTTGGGGAAAGGGGACAGGGAGAGGGTGGGTCAAGTGGAGGGTCAGGTTGGTTCAGGGAGGAAGGGGTTGAGTGAAGGTGTCAGGGAGGGCTGAGTGGGGTGTCAGGGAGGCGGGGGGAGCGATTTGAGGGACAGGGGGGTGAATGGGGTGTCAGAGGTGGGAGGGGGGGCCGAGTGGAGTGTCAGGGGAGAGGGGGGGCTGAGTGGGGTGAGCAGGGGGGCCGTTTGGGGTGAGCAGGGGAGAGGGGGCCGTTTTGGGTGTCAGGGGGGGGCGAGTGGGGTGAGCAGGGCCGTTTGGGGTGTCACAGAGGGGGGGCTGAGTGGGGTGGCAGGTGGGAGGGGGGCCGTTTGGGGGGCTGAGTGGGGTGAGCAAGGGGAGGGGGGCCGTTTTTGAGGGTGGCTGAGTGGGGTGAGCAGGGGGGAGGGGGAACGTTTTGGGGGGTGGGGTGAGCAGGAGGGCCGTTTTGGGGGGGCTGAGTGTGGTGAGCAGGGGGCCGTTTTTGGGGTGGGGGGGCTGAGCAGGGGGGCCGTTTTTGGGGTGGGGGGGCCTGAGCAGGGAGGCCGTTTTGGGGGTGGGGAGGCTGAGCAGGGGGGCAGAGAGGAGGAAGAGACACTTACCTTACACTTGTGTCCTCTTCCTCCTGCTGCTGCTGCCTCTGGCCCCGCAGTCACACTAATCAGTGTAGCTGAGGGGGCGGGGCCAGCCCCCTGCAGGCAGTGACATCAGGGGAGAGCATCTCTATGACGCTCTCTGCACCGGCCGCCTGTGAGGGAGAGACGCTCCCTGACGTGCGGCCGGTGATTGCAGACACTGCTTGCGCGTTCCGCGGACGCGCAAATAGTGAACTGCGTAGCGAAGTCCCGGGGATTCAGGGCACAGGCCCTGGAACCCAGGGACACACCCGAAAAATCGGGATACCTCCCAGCTGTCTCGGGACGGCGGGAGAAGGGTCCCAAAGAGGACATGTCCCGCCCATGTCGGGACAGTTGGGAGGTGGGTGTCCGGGTGACGATTGGAGAGGTTCCTGAGGCTCCACTGCTCAATTAAGCGGAAACCAAATTGATTACAGCTCAATGATCCCTTCCTCAATGAGGACCATGACATAAGCTCAAAGGAGATGTGCTGAGAAGGCAAATTTCCACTGATAAGGTTATCTCTCAATCTTCTCCACAAGCAACTTCTTTATACCCAATGTGTATTGTTACAGGTCTACACTTAAAAAACTTACTTTCCTTTAGCTAGTTTATAATGTGTTGCATTATGTGATCTAAGGACGAAATGTCCCGACACGCCAACACTAGTTTTTTTGGTCTATTTTGTGTCAAAACCACTTTTGACGTCATATTCTTGTTGTAAGTGAACTGTTGTACACCAAAACTAGGCGCGTTATACGCCGGGCACGACACTTTGTAATGCGCCTAAATATGGTGCGCTGTGTGCCCGCATTGCGCAATGCGCCTATTAAGGCGCATTACATTTGTTATGCGCCTCCGTCAGGTAATGCGCCTCGATAGGCGCATTACATATACTACCAATGATATGCTATGCGTCGCGAGTTGCTCAATGCGCCTGTTTAGGTGCAATGCGCCTTTTAGGGTGCATTATGTTTTCTATGCAAGGTATACCTGACGCCAGATTTTTGGAAGTATCGGACTTTCGGGCGCACTTTACACTGATTTAATGCGCCTAAAACTGCCGTGGAAATGCCACTTTTCTGACATCTCGCCCTAAGGCTATGTTCACACAGCTTATTCTGGGACATATTTCAGCCCGTAATTCGCACCGTACTGCGCGAATTGCAGGCTGAAATATGTCCCAGTCATTACGGTAATCAACAGTTCTCATAGAGAACTATAGATTACGTCTCCTCTCCCCGCTCGCACAATATGGGAAGAGAAGTGACGTGCTACTTATTTACGGCGTATACGCGCCAAGAATAATGCATGTTTATGGGGCCGGCAACTCAAGGCAGCTAGGTTTGAGAGACATGTATCATGTGGATAGTTTTCCTTCCTGACTGTTCCTGTGTCAGGTTCCTGGACAGATGAGATGAGCCTAAATCTTGTTTTTCTCCTTTGTTTTTCTCTCTTCCTCCTTATTATATACTCTTATTCTTCTTTTTTTATATGTATGCAAGTGCCTAAAGTTATAATGCTATTCACATAAAAAGCAAATTGAAACCTTAAAGGGTTTTCTCACTGCAATGATTAGTTTTTAACATGTAGGAAAATGACAATATCAAATACACTGCTGTTTTGATTTTGCTTTGGTCAATAAACAAAGAAGATTGTATCTTCTCTCAGAGTACAAAAGTTTCTCTTGGCTACCAATCACCTCCCCCCACCTCTCTCTCTCCCCTCTGTCTTGCTTCATGACCATGGTGAGTCCCTCTATGCAAAGTCTTATCTCTAGCAACTGAGCTTGTTTACCTAAGTAAATGGCAAGCTTTTGCCCTATAAAGCTTTGCAGCCTGGTGTAATACATAAATCTCCTGTAGTCATGTCACTGTAACAGGAATAACTAGGAACAACAGAACTGATAAGCCAATCACTGCTGTAGAACCACCAACAGCCTGATCAGGAAGTGTAAGTCTAAAGCTGGCTGTGGCTCAGTGAAACTGCATGGTGAGAAAACCCTTTTAACAACAACAGTGCATCAAGATGGGTGGTGGATCCTCAAAGCCTCATGCAGGCTTTCACATAAAACAATCCCAGACAGTGGAGTCGAATGATGTCCAATCATTAACCTCCATATAATTTCTTGACTACAGGGGTCTCCTAGATCACTACCCCTTGATGGGGGTCAGAGGCGTAACTTGAAGCTTCTGGGCCCTAGTGCAAAAAGTGAAATGGGGCCCCTCAGCTACCATTGACTATACTGTGGCAGGAGGGCTTTTGGGGCCCCCTCAGACTGCAGGGTCCTGTAGCGACTGCTACCTCTGCACCCCCTATAGCTACGCCCCTGATAGGGGTCAACTACAGTTACAACTTTCGTCCAGGCACAACACCATATGAGCAGACAAGATGCATAGTCAAATAGGCTGTTGAAGGTCTTGTGACGTCAAAAGCAGAGCCAAAGGTCAAGTCAGGCATTGCGCAGGTTGAGAAGTCAAAGGACAGGCCAAGGTTAATGCAGGAATCAATGCAAAGAAATCACTAAGGAATACATAAAACCACTATCAAAGATCAAGCAAACCTTTGGAGCTCTCCCATTGGAGAAGGAGGAGATTGGCAGCCTCCAAACACATTTAGGTGGCAAAAAGTGTCTCAAAGTGTCTGCGCCAAATTTTGTCTCAGCCTCACCACTTTGAAAATGGCATGAATAGGTGCGCTATTTTGGTACCATAGTCTGGTGAGCAACATTCATAAATGTGTCAAACCTTATGACTGTGGCGTGATACGCCCCCTGAGAACTGGGAAACAGTGTTGAGGATGTCGGATGTGTGCTCATCTTTTATGCAAATCCTTTTATAAAAATGTCAGACATGGCCTACCACACTTTTTTTTGTCTCCCATCACGCCAGAAATCCAGTTTCATACATGCCCCCCACCCCTTGCATGCAAATCACTACCCCATACATTTTGTAATGACTCGCCTGATACTACAGCTCACAGTAATTCAGTTTCAATCAAGTTAATCATTCTGGGCCGCAATGTTAGACACAATCGATGTGGTTCTGTGCCTGGCAAACAAAAAAAGAAGTTGCAGCTGGTCAGAAAATTGGTGGGGGTGCTGGGAAGTTTAATCCTCACTGATCTGATATTGTTGGGCAATCCTAAGGAAAACTACTTTATTATTGTTAGGCAATGTTCACAAAATGGATTTAGATACAGAATTAACCTTGGATTCCACACAACATCCACATTGGATTCTGCATCCAAAATCGATTGCAATCTCCTTCCCGCTCACTGCAATGAGAAAGCCACATGTCTCTTGTAGTGGAACAACTGTGCCCATCCCACTGCCCAACCTGCTACTTAAAGGGGTTGCATCATTTCATTAAATGGTCTTCAGGTAAGGGGACAGTGAAAACAAGCAACTTTGCAATTGGATGTCATTTGCAAAGCTGTCTTTTTTTCACAGGATCCCTTATCTTAGATTTCTGTAAACACAGTTCCCTAGTGCAGGTCAGATCCCAGCCCCCTCACCCCTCTCCGGTCGTATTCCTGCCTCTCTCACTCAAAATAAGGGACAGGCAACAACTTCACTCTGTACAGCTAACAGCTCCTCAGGCACACTGCACCTGCTTCTACAATCAAAAAACAGCAGGCTTGTGCCTCGGTGCTTTAATGCTCCTGCATGTAAGGGACAGGCAACAATTTCACTCTGTACAGCTAGCAGCTCCTCAGTCACACTGCACCGGCTTCTACAATCAAAAAACAGCAGACTTGTGCCTCGGTGCCTTAATGCTTCTGCGTGTAAGGGACAGGCAACAATTTCACTCTGTACAGCTAACAGCTCCTCAGTCACACTGCACCTGCTTCTACAATCAAAAAACAGCAGGCTTGTGCCTCGGTGCCTTAAATGCTCCTGCATGTAAGGACAGGCAACAACTTCACTCTGTACAGCTAACAGCTCCTCAGTCACACTGCACCTGCTTCTACAATTAGAAAACAGCAAAATTGTGCTCGGTGCCTTAATGCTCCTGCGTGTAAACATAGAAGGCAGACTGATCTGTGCTCTGGATGATTTCAGGAAAACAGCCGAACTGATGAAATGATACATCCCCTTTAACGCCTCTTTGCTCCAAGCCATCATCCCCGCCTTCTGTCTGCTTCTCTGCTCTCCTCTGCCAAACCGCACGCACGCGGCTTTCTTCTAGGGGCGTGCGTGCGGACACTTTCCGATTTTTTTTTTTTTCGTATTCCAAAAGGACTTTATTGAAAGAAAAATAAGTTTGATACAAGGATCAAAGTCGAGAAACAGATAGGTAATGTACATATTAAATTGCAGTCAAGATGACACAATATGATATAATTTTCACACAGTATGAATACATACAGAGGTTGATACCAAGTATAATATAACAGAGATTAATCATGACATTACCATCTACTGGTTCGGGTGTAGGCAGGATAAAGCTATGACTTTATTCTTAGCAAATGCAAGTCTCATAGGACCCACTTCATTGTGCCAAACCGAAAACTGATATAATATAGCTATTACACATTCACAATCCAAACTCAACAACAACAAAATTGAAAAGGATCTCCAGTCAAACTTCGACCACCCCATAGGCCGCTCCCAAAACAGACGTCTGGCTAATAAGGGTGTCAGCAGAGTGCACACTAACCAGCGGTATGGTACTGGTCCGTGCGGCAGAAAGCAAACCATTCACCCCAGGTCTGCAGGTGCTTCATAGTTAGTGAGTGAGAATCTGCACAGAACTCCTCCATACGCTGCAGCATATGGATTTCCCAGAACCAGGAAGATATGGATGGACTAGAAGTAGACAACCATAGATGGGCTATCACCAGCTTTGCCGCCAAGATCAGGAACCGGAGGAGGTGAGTCCTGAGAGAGGTAGTTAGAAGGGGGATGTCAAAGAGAAACGGGGAGGCCGGATCATTACGTATCCTAAGGCTTGTGACATCGTGTATGAGGTCAAGAACCGTCCTCCAGAAGGGCTGGAGTATGGGACAGCTCCACCAGATATGTGATAGTGTTCCTACCTCTTTTTGCAGAGCCAACATATAGTGGAAACCTCAGGATAAATGGAGTGCAGGAGAGCTGGAACCCTATACTAACGTGTAATTATTTTATAGTTTAATTCCTGCGCCTTGGTGGAAATGGATGATATATGGGCCAGAAGAAAGGTCTTAACCCAGTCCTCCACTGAGAGCTCCATACCTAATTCCGCCTCCCAGGTCTTATGGAAGGGAAATTTGTTTACGTCTATTGAAATCAGCAACCTGTATACTCTTGAGAGTGTGCGCTTCCCCAAGGAATCTAGCAGACACCATGATTCAAATATCGAGTGGGGTCTATGTAAATCTAATGTAGATTTGTTGGTAGAATAAAAGCTTTGTAGTTGGTAGTGACACTTCCCGATTTTGAGGACTAGCGTGTACCACCCACTTAGTGCTCGGCCAAACACCTCTGACCATGGGCTTTTTCAGGATTCTCTCCCAGCATCCTATGCCCAGTTCTTGGTATCCATTTCTACCATTCTCATTATTCCTGATTGCCTTCCTACTACTGACCTGTACTATATTACCGACCCTGCCTTGTCTGCTGCCTACCCTGACCTTATATCTGAACCTGCTTGTATGCTGTCAGCCCACACTGTTTGTCTGTTCCCAATGACACCTCTGCTTCACGCTCCGTTACCACACTAGTCTACACGTCAGCTTTCATCTCCAGGACCCACGTTAGAGGTAGTGACCTGGAAGTTCCCAACAGCAAAGTCCAACCTATCTTGCGGCAGACTATGGTGTAAACCAGAGGCCCCTTTGACCCTTGTGCAGGTTTCGCCAACTCCCAACAGTGATCCAGCAAATCCTCCTCCTGTCTCTGGTGAGTGTGTGACATCTGTGGAGATGGTTTGGAATGCGCTGATGCAAATTTATAATCCATATTGTAAACAAAAAAGAAGTGATGTTGCATGATATAAAATCTTTGCAAAATGCAAAACTATGTCTAGTGCAACATTTATTGCGATGTGAAGCGCAATGGATATTTAAATTGAATACTCCTATCCCTTATGGGTTAAATTTTAAGAATGATTTATTATATTATTATTAGCACTTTAGTTTTCATCTCTATTCTTGCATTTTGTTGTTCTGGCTTGTTTTTCTCTGATATTACACACGTGATTATATGTGGGTTTTGTGCTTGGTTGGGGTTGATATATATCTTTGTTTAGTCCATTTGTTTTCATGTTATGATTAAGAGCAGTATTGCTCGAAACGCGTCAGTCATGACTGTTGGTGTTTTTTTATCTGACACGTTTTAACAATTTTTTCAATAAATTTGTGATTCTTTATGATACGGAGCTGGGAACTATTGTTCATTTTGCAAAGACTTGTTGGTGTTAGCCCAGCTATCCTCTGGGCGTTCCTGTGCTCTACTTCAGAACCACACCCGAAGCTATCTACGTTGTGGCAACTGAGATACATAGATAACAGTTTGAATGTAGAGAAATCACATTTTTATTCTTGGCAGCGTGTAGGTTTTTCTTTCTTGCTAAAATGTGCAATTTTTTATACTAGTGCATCTCAAAAAGTTAAAATATCATTGAAAATTAAAGTGACACTGTTATCGCTGTATGCAGATACAAAGATAACAGTTTGAATGTAGAGGAATCACACTATTCTACTTGACAGCATGTAGGTTTTTCTTACATGCTAAAATGTGCACTTTTACATACTAATGCATCTCAAAATATTAGATATCATTGAAAATTAATGGGGTTCTTCGGGACTATCTTTTTATTTGTTATAGGGCTCACAAGTAGGAATGAGCGATATTATCGCCAAAAGTTGAAATCGGCATGGTTTTTAGGCTTATCGGAAATTTCCGATCACGCGATAGTTTAGGTGACAATCTTACAGATAATCTATTACTATCGTGCCATTTTCAGCGTTTCCTGTCATTTTGGCGGCCAGCCAATCAGCTCCGAGGATAGAGGGGGGTGAGGAGGATGTACAACGTCACCACTTTGCGGTGTATGGATCTCATTGGCTGCAAAAATCACGTGACCTAGTTTTATCTATGCAACTGCATTTCCTGTTTGAGCTCATACTCTGTCTATCACATTTCACAGCAGGACGAGTCTCTCTGCGTTTAAACCAATAGCTGTTCTAACAGTTCTGATAGATAGTGTCTTCTAATACAAGAAACCATTTATCTACAGCTTAGAATAGTTATATTAGAGAATGTCACTTCTTAATTAGTTAGAGAAAGTATTAAGGATATCTACTGGTGTGTGCGGAAGAGGGGGCAGCAGGAGGAGAGTCATTTGAAAGGTAAGATATTTTGCAGCTCAGTGTGTTCTGTGATCTTGAATTGAAAAAACATTTGTTTTTTTGGCCAGCAGACCTCTGATAGGAGTTGAAATTGTCCCTGTGTTTTTAGTTCTATTGCAATTACTGCGTGTCAGTGTTCCCAAAAACCGGCATAACTAATCCCTATAACTTTTAAATAGTTTTATTGAAGTCTGTGCGTCTGTTTGCTCAGTTGTATTGTGTTATACATATTTCATAGTAAATTACGGCAGTTGTCAGTGGTGCGAAGGCCGCCATATTAATCCATATAACATTTAAATATTTCTATTTCACTCAGTGTGTCTCAGTTTGGCACTTAGAGCTCAGTTGTAAGCATATTGTGTTATACATATTTGATAGTAAATTACGCCTGCAGTCAGTGGTGCTAAGGCCGCCATATTAATCAATATAAAATTTAAATATTCTTATTGCAGTCCGTGCGTCTCAGTTTGGCGCCAATCGTGCACTTGTACGCAAATTGTTTTACACATTAGTTCATAGTACCTGCCGCCTGTTGTCAGTGGTGGCAAAACCGCCATATGTAATCCATATAACTTTTTAATGCTTCTATTTCACTCAGTGCATGTCAGTTTGGCGCTAATCGTGCATTTTTACCATAGTTTGTTGAAAACTATCAACTGCTAGTCCTACTGGGCAGTTGTAAATCTCAGGGACTGAAAGGAAGAACACTGTTGATTTTGTGTTACGGTTCTTCCACCAGACCGCATTTCACAGGTATTTTCTATAAACAATTCAGTTTCTAATCCTAATTGGCTGTTGGAAATTAGAGGGATTTAAGAATAGCTGTGATTTGCTGTCTTTCAATAAGAGACTGTGAAAAACTCTTTCATACCTTTTCAATTTTTGTCTCTCTGAACACGGAGCGAACTGCAGGTGGTAAGCGAGCAAAGAGGGGTGTAGGACATGGGGGTAGAGGTACGAGAGAAGGTGCTCCTTACAGTGCTGACAACAACATGCAAGCCAGCGGATCGTTGGTTGCAGGACCATCAGGCCTGTCATCGCTGGGTCAGGGCCCTGTGAATCTCAGTAATGAACAGCGTCGCCAATCTGTTCTTCAGTGGTTAATGCAACCTGCATCCAGCAGTCTTACCTCCTCGTCCTCCCAGTCACGGCCAAAAATGTCGTCATCATCATCGTCAGCATCCGTCCAACATGAAGTGAAGGCAGCCCAAATGTCAACTCATGTACCCACCACTGTGGATAATCCATTTACTGAAGACCTCTTTGATGACAAAATGCGGTTGGGGTCAGAACACATGTTAAAAGCTCAAGAGGCCAAAGAGGATGATTTTGTCTGCTCTGACGCCCAATCACTGATATCATCATCATCAGAGGAGGAAGCCGGTCAATCGGCACAAATCCCGGGCGGTCGGCAACGCCTTGCAGTGCCTGTTGCTTGTAGCCCGCAGCTCCAGGATGTAGAATGTCAGGACGAGGAACTCACCTGTGTTGATGATGATGATGATGATTACGACATTGCGGATCCAACGTGGTCTTTTCAGCAGAATTTGCCTGCGAGCGCTTCATCACTGGACGAGGAGCAAGATGATGGGGTAGTGTCAGTACGGGTCTCACCTCAAAAAGGGAAAGGGAGGTCGCACAAGTCCACTGAGAATATTCCGCCAGCCATGATCAGCGGAAACACCACTGCCCATGTCTCTCAGCATCATGAGCAAGGACCAGCCTCCGTTTCAGCCTCCACCATCACCGGAGAACCACCACCACCGCCAGAGACCCATCCTACTCCTTCTCCTTCCACCAGTTTGACCTGCACGCCGTACAGCGGCCAGTCTAGCAGCCAGCCTTCTGTCTACCATGTTTGGGAGCAGAAGAAACACTTGAACTCAAACCATCCCAAAGCCAAAAGCTTGAACGTCAGCATTGCCAGGCTTTTGGCCTTGGAAATGTTGCCTTTCCGTCTGGTGGACACAGATGGGTTCCGCCACGTCATGGCCATTGCCTGCCCCCAATACCAGATGCCGAGCAGACATTTATTTTCCCGAAAAGCCGTCCCTGCCCTGGCCAGCCACGTGTCATCTAAAATCTCAAGCGCGTTGACTGCATCTGTGTCCGGCAAAGTCCATCTGGCCACCGATACATGGACTAGTAAGCACGGCCAAGGCTGCTATATCTCTGTGACAGCTCACTGGGTGAGCTGGGTGGATGTCTCTGGTGGTGACGGTGGCTCAATGGCTCGGCGCTCGCTCTTCAAAACCGCAGGGATGGTGCAGGGTTCTTTCCCCCAAGGTCATCTGGTAGCATCACAAGCCCAGAGAAAACAAGCCGTGTTGAAATTAATCTGTCTTTGAGACCATCAACACACAGGTCAGGATCTGTGGACGGCTCTTCGCAACGAGACCGAGCGCTGGCTGGGTGACAAGAACCTTGTGCCAGGCAAGGTGGTGTGCGATAACGGTCGAAATCTGCTGGCCGCCCTTAAGATCGATAGGCTGGAGCACATCCTTGCCTGCACACACGTCCATGAACCTCGTCGTCCAGAAATTTCTAAAGCGCTACCCGGGTCTGGACTGTCTGCTGGAAGGCTCGAGGTCTGAGCTCACACTTCCGCCATTTGCACCCTGTTTCGTCCCGGCTGGCTGCGTTACAGCGTCAGCTCGGCCTCCCCATCAACCGTGTTATTTCTTGACGTGGCAACACGCTAGAATTCCAACCTCCACATGCTCCAATGATTGTGGCAGCAGCGCAGTACCATTGCGCAGTATGAAGTGACACATATCCTGACAAGCAGCGGTGCGGACCTTGGGGTGTTGAGCCACCGAGAGTGGAGGCAGGTGAAAGAGCTCTGCACCATCCTTGTGAGCTTTGAAGAAGCCACCAAAAATGGTCAGTGTGGAAAATGCTCTCGTCAACATGAGCATTTTGGTGATCTTAGTTCTGGAACAAGTGTTGGACATTCTGAAACAGCAGGTCCCACGAGCGATGGAGGAGGAGACGGACATAGATGCAGACACAGAGGCAATTCTCCTCAAATCCAGAAGGCCCAACAGTTTCACAACTTTATCTGTCTTCATTAGTCGGTGGTTCGGGGTCCAGGGCTGGTGCAAGGCGGTGCCTCAGCTCTCAGGATGCATCATCTGAGGCAAGTCAGGACTGTGTTGAAGCTGTGCCGGAGGAAGCGGAGGAGGAGGAGGAGGTATTCCTGGACACCGACGTTACCGACGTCCCTGCCTTGGAAAGAGGTTGGCACGAATTTGAGGCGGAGGAGGAAGATGAGGTAGATCAGTTTGCTAGTGCCCCTCGACCCAGAGGCTTGAGAAATCAAGGCTCCATCTCTCACATGAGTGCTTGGATGCTCCATTTCCTCCAACATGATCCTTGCATTAAGGCCATCAAAATGAACAACAGTAACTGGGTGGCAACCCTCCTCTATCCCCATTACAAAGCAAAACTCAGCAGTTTCCTTCCCCCCACCCAAATAGAGAGTAAAATGCAGGAATTGGAGACCATGCTGATTGATCAACTGGAGACATCTGTTGCGTCCGCTTCACGTTCTTCAAATGTCACGGTGGAACAACGTCAGCAATGTGACAGCAGTAGAGGGCCAACTAGCAGCAGCAGGCATTGTGGCAGAAGCCTAATGGGTGACCTCTGGCAATCTTTATTTACCATCTCACCAACGCATGTAATACAGGGCACACATACAACACAGAGAGACCGGCTTAAGATCATGGTGCATGACTATCTGCGTCTCAACACCAATGTTTTTGGATATGTTCCGGACCCAATTGACTTCTGGGTATCCAAAATGGATGAATCGCTCACCACGCCATAGAGGTGTTGTCCTGCCCAAGAGCCAGCGTCATATCTGAGCGGACCTTCAGCACAGCTGGAGGAGTCATTACAGACAAACACATCCGGCTTTCCACTGATAATGTGGATTGTTTGACTTTCATCAAGATGAATCAGGCTTGGATCTCTGATGATGTTGTGGCCCCAATTGCCGAGGTCACCGATTAGTTGCTGGTCTACTTCACATTCCTCTTCCAAAAGAAATGGTCCTCTTGAAAAACTTTTTTAAAATGATGGTTGAAAGACTCCTTTTTCCGGCACTTTTTAATCTGTGGGTCATGCAGATTTAAGGGTCATGCTGCGGTTCAGGACAGGGATTGTCAATGTCCAGTGAAACTAAAATGGTGGTTCAAATAATACTGCCTGCTAGCACTTTGTAATCTTTGGGTCATGCAGATTTAAGGGTCATGCTGCGGTCCAGGACAGGGATAGACAATGTCCAGTTCAACTAAAATGGTGGTTCAAAGACTCCTTTTTCCAGCACTTTTTAATCTGTGGGTCAGACAGGTTTAAGGGTCATGCTGCGGTCCAGGACAGGTATAGTCAATGTCCAGTTCAACTAAAATGGTGGTTGAAAGACTCCTTTTTCCGGCACTTTTTAATTTGTGGGTGATGCAGGTTTAAGGGTCATGCTGTGGTACAAGACAGGGATAGAGAATAGTCTGTCAGTTTTTTTCTGTGACTCTTAGGCAATACAATTAGGCAACAAGATGTAGCACGTATCCAGTTTACTGTTGTGGATGTTAATTCCAGCTTCTCCTCCCCTGTTTGGGTGTAAGAATGAAGGTGTTGTTCCTCTCCCATAGACTTTAATGGTCATCGGCGATAATCTGTTATCGACTATCGGAAATCGTCATGATAATTGTTGATATCAACTATCGATAACGATAGTTGACACAATCGCTCATCACTACTCATAATTGTATTACATTAACCCTTGTAATTCATACTGTAATGAGTCTATACATTATATGGCTTTCTCTATTTCACATAAATTATTGATATCAATTATCTTTTCAGTGATATTCTAATTTTTTTAGATGCACTAGTAGAAATATGCTGAATCCTATTGTCAGGATCATCTTACCAGGAGGCAAACCGAGGAAGTGGATCCTCTGGCCCACCGCCAGCACTGGTATAAGCCACGCCGAGAGCGGAGTCTAAGTAGGTCCGGTTTTCACCAGAGCCTGCTGCAAGGCGGGCTAGGCTTGCTGCGGTGGACTGCTACCAGGTCGTTACCCCTGACGTGACTTGCTTGCGGTGGCGGCCGAGGTGTGGCATGGTACAGATTTGTAAAGCAGACTCGTAGTCGGGGACAGGCAGGAAGGTCAGGACAGGTGGCAAGGTTCGTAGTCGAGGAACAGAGCAAAAGATACAGTACACGGTAGAACACAAGATACAATAGGAATACTTCCTCTCAAGGCACACGGCACTTTCGATTTGGCAAGGTGATAAGGAAGAGGCAGGGCTTAAATAGGGTCAGCGCCCGGTGAGACTAATCACTGACCCGCTGTTCCTTTAAATTGAGCTGCAGCACCGCGCGTGCCCGAAGAACAGCAGGAGCGCGGTGAGGTAAGCGAACAGAGCTGCGAGCACGCCCGCAGCCCAAGAACCGGGTCGCGGCACTGCTCTCAGTGGGAGACGCTGCTGGGATGCGGGTGTGCCTGCGACCCGACACGGGGGTCGCAGGGACACCCGTGACACCTATTTGCTTTACATATATATATAATACTAAATATTCTGACACTAGATATTCTTTCCCCTTAAAGGAGCTTGCTCTGATGTAAAATACAGCTCTGTTAGCCATACATGCCAAATCTCCGGCTTTTGGCGGGGGGTCCCGCTAATGGGGGTCCCCCCCCACCCTCCCGGCAGAGTTGGCATTCCTCCCGCCGCCAGCAGGCAGCGGGGGTTCTTTAAATTACCGCGGCACCAGAGTAGCGCTAGTGCGCTACTCTGGCGCCGTCGGGCCGCTCCTACAGGCGGGTGAAGCGGCCGCAGCGGCCGCTCTCCCGCCCGGTGAGTCTCACTGACTTGTGTGGCTGCAGCCGCAGAGTCAGTCAGGGAGAAGGCAGGAGGGATCGTTCCCCTCCTCCCCCTGTATGTACAGCGCCGGTATGCGCTGTACATACAGATCAGCATCGCAGGGGGAATGACGTGTGGCTGCACTCACATCCTCTGCGACGCTGAGGAGATCGTCCGGAGCTGGACGGGTTGCTGGGAGCCTGGTGAGTAGTTTTTATAATTTTTTTTTATTAGCTACTGGGGGCGATTCCTGGCTACTGGGGGCGATACCTGGCTACTGGGGGCGATGCCTGCTACTGGGGGTGATTCCTGGCTACTGGAGGTGATGCCTGGCTACTGGGGGCAATGCCTGGCTACTGGGGGCGATACCTGGCTACGGGGGATGATACCTGGCTACTGGGGGCAATGCCTGGCTACTGGGGATGATACCTGGCTACTGGGGGAGATCCCTGGCTACTGGAGGCGATGCCTGGCTACTAGGGGCAATGCCTGGCTACTAGGGGCAATGCCTGGCTACTGGGGCAATACCTGGCTATGGGGGCAATGCCTGGCTACTGGGGACAATACCTGGCTACTGGGACAATGCCTGGCTACTGGGGACAATGCCTGGCTACAAGGGGGCAATACCTGGCAACTACCTGGCTACAAAGGGGGCACTACCTGGCTACTATAGAAGGCTACTGCTTGGCTATTAGGGGGCACTACCTGACTATTAGGGGTCACTACCTGACTATTAAGGGGCACTACCTGACTATAAGGGGCATCACCTGGCTATTAGGGGGCTACTCCCTGGCTATACGGGCACTACCTGGCTAGAGGGGCATCTACCTGGCTTTCTTCCAGAGCTGTTATGTATTTAGGTGGAGTGGGTGTGGCTTTTCTAAAGGGGCGTGACACACCAACAAAATTGGGCGTGGTCATGCAAATGTTTCGAAGTGGCGGACTGTGTTATTTTTATTTTTTTTCAAAACTCCTCTATCCCTCTAACACGCACCACTAAGAATCGGACTAGGAGAGCTGAAATGTCAGCCATTGCTGTAGATCAACCCACAACCTGAACAGAGGGGGAATCCTAAAGAGGATGTGAAGAATAGGTTCTGTGTACACAGCAGGATGGAAAACCCCTTTAAGGAATTGTAATTATTACTAGACTTTTTCGTATGTAGTAAATTGCTTTTTTTAATAAAAATAATCTTATGCAGGAGAGCCATTGGCTTAGCTGAAAAATACATTACTGCTTGACTATGTAATAAAGGTCAGTGAGAATTTTAGTGATTTCAATTCATGATGTACATTTCATAATAACTTACATTCTTTTTTATTATATTTTGTTTAATGCATCAATGTAGTATAAGTACAACGGTCCTGCTCTAAATGTGTAGTTATCCATTATCCTTAATCCTTCGTCCTTCTTTTAGAATGGGGATGCTTCTTTTAAGCTTTTTATTCTGTCCTAAACCTCTTAATGAGGATTGATTGTAATGTCTGTTATATTACTATAAATCTGTCTTCCTAAATCCCGTAAAACTGTGAGAAATAAAACAGGTTATCACTTGCCTTCCAATGTACTAATTACATCCAGGGTTTGTAAATTGAATCTAAAAGTACCATTTTAGACCTAAAAAAAACCATAAGCTTTGCTTGTAATAATCACTCATCTGGCCAGGCTGCGAGATGCGTCAGTGCATGATTGAATGATAAAGGCTTTATTTTGTTGATTGGATTGTATGTTTTTTGTCTTCTTTTATGCTGGTGTCCTGAATATTCCTCCTCCTGTGAGTTAAGCTGACATCTGGTATGACAGTTTGCAGCATAACTTAAGGTCCTGCACAATATAGAAAGCTTGCAATGAGAAATTAATAAGATTTCCTATAAAGAATGAAGTGGATGTACGACTTTGTTAAATAATTCATTGGGTGGTATCTAAAGTACCGAGCTGTCAGACTCAATGGATCATGGGCATTTTTGTTTGTTTGCGGTAAATAAAAAGTTCATGCAGTGAATAGCAACAACTGAGTACTAGGTCCCTATGGGTTTTAATGCAAAAAAAAAACAAAAGCAAGTTTCTAGTTAAAAAAAATTCTTGTCCCCTATCGCTGTTGCTCCTGAGCTCCTGCTAATCCACTTCTCCTCACTTCCGGGTTCCTGCCCTGACACAGAGGAGAGGCTCGTGCTCCAGTGTAAATGCCTAGAATGTGAGCCTTTCCTCTGTGTCAGGATGAGAACCCGGAAGACAAGAGAAGCGGATCACCAGGATATTTGAAGCAACAGCGGCAGGGGACAGGTATGTATTTTTTTTTTTTTTTTTTTGAACCACCCTTGCCCCAATTAAGTATAATTTTTTTTCTGACTGGACAATGCTTTTAAGCTATTGTTCACTCTGATCAATGAGAAAAGATTTTCCCCTAAGACAAACCTCAAAGGTCTAAAAGTAGTCCCTAATTGTCATAAGGCCTACCTGAAGGTAATGATGCATCCCCTGGTTAAATGTGGATCTGACAAATGGCTACATTGAGGAGCAGACTCTAAGGCGGTTCTTAGTCTTCAGCCTTGAAAGGGTTATTTGCTGATTTTAAAACCCCCCTACTCCCAGGTCACTAGACCTGGTGTAGTCTCCTGTAGCAACAGCTGACACTCTAGGATAAAGTACAAAAGTATCAGGCAGTTGACATGCTCAGACGGGCATTTGACATAAGTTGACATCATGGTTGAAAAGATGTCCCGGCAAATTGTTCTATTTACGGCAAGGCAATCGTGTGGGCTCAAAAGCAGAGCCCACACAATTTCTGCTGGGAACCAGCTGCTCATTACAGCTTGTGACTTTTGGCATCATCTGGGATTGGAGTTCATTCTGATCATGGCCAATTAACCCCTTAGATGCTGCAATCCATTGCAACTAAGGGAAGGACAGGGGCAGGCATGGTGACCTACAGCTACAATACATAGCAGTACAACCATGTTGTGCTATATATTGTAGCAGTGATCTAAAAATTGCTGCATCATGTCCCCTGGGGATAAGTAAAAAAAATAAAAGTACTAAAAAGATGTAAAAAAAAAGTAAAAAACACACACTTAAGTAAAGTAAAACACGGTCATCATCCTTTTCCTATTACAAATACCAATTTATTAAAAAAAGAGCAAAATAAAAAATGTACTGTTTTTTGGTATCGCTGCTTGAATTACTACCCATTCTATAAATCTGTCATGCTGTTTGACCCGCATGGTGAAATTTGTAAAAAAAAAACAAAACAAAAAATAAATGGCAGAATTGCAATTTTTCTCATCCCGCTGCACGTGAAATGATATAAAAAGTGATCAAAAAGTTAAATAAACCCCAAAGTGGCACCAATGAAAATGTCAGTTTATCCTGCAAAAAAGCCCTTACACAGCTCTGTATATGGAAAAAGAAAAAAACTGTGGCTATTAAAATATCGCGATGCATAAACGTTGGTTACACAATAAAACATTTTTTTTAAGTTTTGCAAATCTAGAAACAAATAAATTGGGTATCTCTGTAATCGTATCACCTCACAGAGTAAAACGAACATGTAATGTATACTCTAAGTAAAGAACTGTAAAAAATAAAAATAAAAAACACTTTCAGAATTGCTGTATTTTCTTTATCCTGCTTCCCAAAAAAAGTAAATTTACAGGCAATCAAAAAGTCATACTGTATGTTATCCAAAATGATACCAATGAAAAATTCAACTCATCAAAAAACAAGTCCCTACACAGAAAAACATAATGTTATGGCTGTCAGACTATAGCGATTCCAACATGTGTTTTCTTTTTTTAAATAAAAGGTTTTTTATTGTGTAAAAAGAGTAAAACATAAAAAAAAATATAGATTTAGATTTAGTATTGCTGGAATCGTATCGACCTACAGTGTAAAGTTAACATGTCACTTATACCGTACGGTGACTGCTGTAAAAATAAGACACTATCAAGGTTGCTGAATTTTGTTCATCCGGCCTCCCAAAAACCTTGTTTAAAAGCATTATGCTGTATGAACCTCAAAACAGTACCAAAGAAAACTTCAACTCATCCCGAAAAAGAAACAAAACCCTAATCAGCTCTACATACAAAAAAAAAGTTATGGCTGTCAGACTATGACGACATAAAAATTTAATTTTTTTACAAAAGCATTTTTATTGTGTAAAAGTATTAAAACATAAAAATATTACATTTTTATGTAATTGTATCGACCCTGTAGTAAATTTATTATGTCAGCTATATCGCACGGTGAATGCTGTAAAAATGTAACCCAAAATACAATGTTGGAATTGCTGGGTTTTTTTTTCATTTCCACAGCCCAAAGCTCAAGAAAAACTGTGAAGCACTTGTGGGACTAAAATGTTCAAAACCCGCCTAGATGAGTTTCCTATACATATAGGGTATTGATGGACTTGGAAGAAGTTGTGTAAGAAATTTCGGGGTGCTTTTTTCCAGGATTCCTTGTGAAAATAAAACATTTTCAGCAAAAACTGAAGATTATTTGAAAAAATAAAAATTTTTCATTTTCACAGCCTAACACAAAAAAAAAATAAAAACACTTGTGGGGTCAAAATACTCACTACCCCCCTGGATATATTCCTTAACCCTTTAACACAAACAAAACAAAAATATTACTCTTCATTTTTCTCCTCCTTGCATTCCAAAAGTCAAAACGTTTTTATTTTTCCACCTACATAGACATATGAGGGCTTTTTTTGCGGAACAAGATGTACTTTCCAGTGGTGTTATTCATATTACCATAGAATATACTGAGGAATGGCAAAAAAATTCTAAGTGGGGCACAATGTGAAAAAAAAATGCACTTGCGCCATGTTAGTGGGAGTTTTGTTTTTGCAGTGTTCAATCCTCAGTAAATATAATGTGTTATCTGTATTCTACAGGTTGATATGCATCCGGCAATACTAAACATGTAAGGTTTCCATTATGTTTTGGTGGCGTAAAAAAATTCCAAACATTTTTTATATTTGAAATTTGCGTCGCAGCATCATTTTGTGCGACCAATAACTATTTTGTACTAACACCTACGGACGTCAGTGGGGCGGCATTTTTTGCGGCTGAAGTGTACTTTTTATTACTAGCAGTTTGGAACGCATGCGACTTTCTTGATCACTTTTATTCCAATTTTTATGGGACATGAAATGACCAATAAAACGCAATTTTGGCGTTTGGAGTTTTTTTCTTCTACTGTGTTCAGCATATGGGATAAATGATGTTATATTTTAGTAGATTGGACTTTTTTGGACGTGGCGATACCAAATATGTGTAACTTTTTTATTATTTTATTGTTTTTACTGTAAAATGGTGAAAGGGGAGTGATTTGAACTTTTAATACTTTTTTTGTTTACACTTTAAAACTTAGGGCGACATGTATGAATTCGAATGCGTACTGTTTTTTACTTGGCGCCGACACACAGATTTTCGGCACATTACATAGAGCTTAATGCGCCAAACTTTGTATAGGCATAGAGTGTAATGCGCCAAACTTGGGCAACTAAGCTCTATGTAAAGAGCAAAAATCTGTTCGTATTCTACATCTTTATATCTATTTTGAATGGTGTTCGGCGCCAAGTAAAAAAAAAGTATGCATTTAAATTCATACATGTCCCCTCTTAAATGTTTCAATGTCAGATTATGAGATTCTGAGAGTGTAAATACGACAGATTTTTGGCGCATTACATATAGCTTAGTGCCCAAGTTTGGCGCATTACACTCTTTGCCCATACAAAGTTTGGCGCATTAAGCTCTATGTAATGCGCCAAAAATCTTTATACTGTTGTATCTACACTCTTTTTATATCTATTTAGAACTGGAGTGTCGGGCCCAAATAAAAAAAAGTTCTAATTCATACATGTCGCCCTTAATTTTTGTAAAAAAATTTTTAAATTTAACATTGAGTTCACACCTAGAGGGTGCAATCGTTAATACAGCCTAATTCATTGCATAAACAATGCATTAGGCTGTACCAAGAGGCGGTTTCCCATTTCCCTCCCCTGGGGCGGAATGGGGGGGGGGTTAAAGGGAAACATGGCGGTTGGGAGCCTTCAAAAGGCCCCCAGTGCCGTTTTAGCCCAGGGGACTCAGCGATCTTATCATGATGTCCGATTGAAAAAGGGGGGCGGCATTTTTTCTTTCTTAAACGGCGGCCCATTTTTGCCCGGCGTAAAAAGGTTAAACGCGCGGGGGGGGCGGCGCCCCCCCCCGGGGGGGTTTTTTGCGGGGGTTTTACTGCAATTAGGCAATACGTGCGTGTGTTACATTTCCCCTTAAACCACCATGGTAACTACGTCGGGGGGGTTAAAGGGGGGTTTAATTTTTGGTTTTTTTTAAAAAAATGGGGTTTTTTAACCCTTAAGGGTCCCTATAAAAATCCAAATAAAAATGAGACCCGTAAGCCCGGTTTGGGCCCCCTTTTTAAAATTGGGGTTAAATCAAATGGGGCCCCAATGGGTAATCTTTTGAGTTTAAATAGAAAATTTTTTCCAATTTTTAGTTATTTTTACAAATAAATAAGGATTATATTAAATAAATTTACAAATAACTTAACACAATGTACCGAAAAAAAAGTCTCTAAAAAAACATGGTAGGGAAAAGCATTAAAAGTTTTCTACTAAAGTGACCTTGGGTTTTAAAAAGGGGGTTGTCAAAAGGGCACAACTGGCTAGCAGTAAGGGGGGTTTAAAAATATTTGTTCGTGTAAGGGGTTAATGATATTGAAAAAAAAAAATTAAAATAAAAAGAACTTATTTCACACTTATATACGGACATGATTTTTTTTTCCTAATTTTTATACAGGAGTTTCCCCAAAAATCTCCAATCCCAAGATTTTTAAAACCCAAATGCCGAGGTCATGCGGGATTTACACATTTGTGTTGAATCCAGGTGTTTTAAAATTGATAGATTCTAAAAACCCCCAAAACCCAAAGGTTAAAAATTAACGCAAAAAGGGGGCCTTTCCATGCTTTTACCCAAGAAATTTGGGCATTTTTCGTTTGTAATTGAAACAAAACCAAAACATCATTTTTGGAAAAATGTTATAATTTTTTTTTGGCCAAGCTCACTTTTGGGGGCTATATGGGGGGGGCAAATTTGGGTCCATTAAAGCAAGTTAAAACCATACCTGTACCATCCACCTTTTCTTTTTGGTTTTCTTTCCATTGTCCTACTTCTCCAAAATTTAAAAACCTTCCCATTTAGTCCAAAGCAGCAACTCTGGTGCCAAAGGGAGCCCACAAAGGGGAGTTGTTTCTTGAGGTAATAAGTGGGGTTGATTCTTTGGGCCCCAATTTGCAGATTTGATTTTTGGGGACCCACTAGGGGGGTTGTTTTTTGGGGTTTTCCAAAATTTGCGATTTAAATTTTTTTTGGGTCCCTTAGGGGGGGTTGAATAAAAGACCTATAGGGGGGTTTGATTTTTGGGGGCCTACAATGGATTTAAATTTTTCTTGGGCCTTTCCAAAAAAGGGTTGATTTTTTGGGTGCCCACTAGTGGGGTTGATTCTTGGGGTCGACACCACAGCTACTGTACATGACTGCATATCCCCCTTTTTTTTTTTTCCCTTTCCCTTAAAAAAAAGGCTATATGCCGGGCCTCCCCAGGGGAAAAAACATATTCGGGGGCCCAAACCCCCCCCCCCAGTCCGAGTATTGTCCCTACTGTCAACTCTAGAGTTCCCCTACATGCAGTGGCCTGACTAAAAGATCAGGGCCTGGTCCCAAAAGGGTTCGCCCGGTCCTCCTTTTAGGTTTCCTTAAAATTTCCCTTATCCATACTGGAAAGCCATAGCCCCCCATAGTTTTTTAAAGCTAATTTTCTGTTTTGCTGCTAGTGACCGGATAGTTGAGTGTGATAGTGATAGTTGCATTATTTGATATGTTTAAAAGTATAATGTGCTGTGATAGTTTTTTTTGTTTCTAATAGATCTAGTCTCATACTAATAGTACAATATTAGGATTTGTTGTAGCTAAATGTAAAATAGATATTTTCTATCTATTTTCCATATTGTCATAATTTTAATCTGTTTTTTGGGTTTAGCCCCTTTTTTTTTCCCCAAACTATCTTTGATTCTTAATTTAAAGGGGTTGTTACTAAAAGGGATTGTTTTTTTTTAAAATCTTGAAAAAAACAAATCACTTTCCAATTTTTGTCCAAAACCATGTCCTACCTATTCCTAGATACCCCCCTTGGGTTTAAGGGTTGAAATCCTCCTCAGGTTCTAAAGTAAAGACCTTTCTTTTTCCCTGACAGGTGCCAGTGCGGGTTTAACTTTAGCTTACAGACCTTTTCTCCCTCCCCCTATAGGCTGCCAGCACGGGGTCCAAAAAACTAAAAAACTGGTGCCCCTCAGCATCGTCACTGCAGGCCAGTAAAAGCCCAAAAGGGCCCCATTTAAAAACCCCCCCTAAATTCCCAAAAAACAGGACGGGAGAAAAAGGGAATAAAGGGTAGTGGAAAAAACCCTTTTAAAGCTTTTTTCTTTGGGTTTAAAGTAGATTTCTAAAGTTTTCTTTGCTTTAAAACCCCTGCTTAGTAAAAAGCTTGGGGGGCGAAAACATCAGACGAATTGCATTCGGGGTTTTTTTTCTTTTTTTTTTTTTTATGTGAAATAAAGTTTTAATTTTAATTGCTTTCATTGGTGCTGGGAAAATGCAAGAAGACCCAAAAAACACAAAAAATTTAATTTACTGCCCAAAATTTGGGAAAGTTTTGGGGCCAAAATTTTATTTCCCCCAAAAAATAAGAACAAAGAGTTATGAAAAAGTCAAAAGAACCCTAAAATGTTACTATTAATGACACTTTGTTGCATAAAAGATAAATCCCCACATACAGTAGTTGCATGGGAGGAGCAATAAAAAAAGTTATGGGCAAAATAAAATTAAAATGCAAAGTAAATTTAAATGAAAAAGTCTTTTTAAAGTATTTTTAAACCAAAAAATTTGTCTTTCCAAATTTTTCCTTTCCCCCCAAAAATTTTTAAGAAACCCAAATTTTTTTTAACAGGTAAACCCCAAAAAGAAACCAAAAAACCCCAAGAAATTTGGAAATTATTTAGTTTTTCCCCCTTTCCCTTTCCCCCAAATGCATTTTTTTTGTATAATAAGTTGTACTAATAAAAAATACAACTCTTCTTCAAAATAAGAAAAAAATGACTACTTTATGTTAATGAAGAATTTTAAAAGGCCGCCCCCTTTAAAGATGTCCCTTAACTGAAAACCCAAACCATGTTTAGTTTCTTTTACAGGGTGATGTTTGAAAGTGCCTGTGACGGTAAAATCTGAAAATGCCCTGTATTGTCGTAAATGGGGAGGGGTTTCCCTAAGTTGTACCCTCACTGATCAAAAAGTGATGTTTTCCCAGGTTTTTAATTTCCCTTTTAAACTTTTTTAAAATTTAAGTTATTAATTCAGAATTTTTTGGAAGGGTGTGTGAGTTCAAGGGGAAACCACTAAAATTACTAACAATACGTACAAAAAACATTAAAAAAGTGAGAAAAAAGATCCTAGGCCTATGCTGTTTTGTATGTTCTCTAATTCTATACACTGTATTTGAATCATGTTCAAGGCTGAGTATCTCTGGTTTTCATTCTATGTTACCTTGGAGCTTCTGATCTCACCAACAGGTTGATGATATGAGTTTTCTCTCTTTTAAAAAGATGGGTTTTCATTTTTTAAAGGGAAATGTGCCCCTGTTTTTGGAATTCACCATCTGCACTTTTTTTTTTTCTTTATTTTTACCCGGAAAATTTTTTGTTTGTCCTTGTTAAAAAATTGGTTTACCTGAAATTTACTAATGAGATGTGGTTAATGTTATAACTTTAGGCACTTCAGGCACCACGTCTTGTGCCCACCATTTGCGCCACTGCGACAATCTTGCCAAGTTCGTGCCTTATGCCCACGGCATCCTCCACCATATGTGATGACTCACTCTCGTCCGGACGCCTTCCTGGGCCGTCCTGGGGGTATTTTGCTCTTGGATCACCGTTCTTGGTAGAAGGTATTGGCATGCTGACACCAGGCTTCTGTTTTAAACTGGCCTCAGCCAGCTTTATTCAGGCATAGAATACAAAACATAAATCATAAATGGAAAACCTCAGGCCGGCTGGCCACTAACTACACCCATGCAGTCCCTGGCTATCCGTGGCCCCAGCCTATCGCCGAGTACCACAACACACTCTTACCCAGCTTCCTGCTGGGTTCTGGCTTCTCCTAAGCCTCTGGGGGGCCAGAGCTCTCTCCTCAGCTCTTCTGCTTCCAGGTAGTTGACCACACCCACCAGATAACCTGGAGTACTAGGCTTTTATAGGCCTCCAGAGATATGTCCAATATCTGGGCTGGAACCCAGGGACTTGGAATGCGTTGACAGCCACCTACCCGACACTATCGCTGTCCCGGAAGAGCCACCCCATACATAGCTGCCTTGCAGCTATTATAAACGCTACTGTAAGTGTCAGTAATATATAAGTACTGACTCAATATTGGTGGCTTTTCCCCAGTGACACAGGTCCTCGGTGTCGCATCTGCAGTAGGTCTCTGGCCGTAGACCCTCTAGTGGCATGATCATGAGACTACCACTGGTCGCTCTGCCACACTATAAACAGATTTATGAATTTTCTCTTAATTTTAATTCATATTGTATTTCCTTACAAAAAGTAGTTAATAATATTATTATATTTAATATTTGGAAAACACTTATTTAACTTACGAGATAAGTTTATGTACCGTGTTTCCCCACAAATAAGACAGTGTCTTATATTCATTTTTGCTCCTAAAGATGCGCTAGGTCTTATTTTCAGGGGATGTCTTATTTTCCATGAACAAGAATTCACATTTGGTCCATACTGTAGTCCTGTCATCACAAACATCAGCATCATGGGGCGGCCATTAGTGGTGACTGCAGATTTCTATCAGATTGCCCAGCATGCTTTTCTGTTAGCAGCCTGTTTGGCTCCTATGATGACTGCTATTATGGTAGAGTAGAACTTATCCAACGTTCAGTATCTCTATGCACTGCTTGGAGTACATGAAATTCCATCAAGAATTTCTTGTGACTCTGTTTCCATGTACGACATTGTATGTTACATTTCCCTATCCCGGTATTTATGACCAAAAATCAGGATTTATTCAGACAGTCATGTCAACATCTTCTGGAACATCATCACAACGCTCCAAACCCTGAATTTCATGGTGATTTTCTTGTGACTCCATTTGTTTTAGAGTCATAGGCTCCAGTCTCATATGTCTAGCAATAGCACTTTCCTTAAATGAGCACCCCTTGTCCAGGTAGCCTCCCACACAAGGTAAGACCTAAGTAAACGATCCGCTAATGTATGGCATGGGGGGCGCCGAGCAATGACCGCCGCTAGGTCTTATTTTCAGGGGAGGCCTTACATTTCTAAGTTTGAAAAAAATTGCACTAGGTCTTTTTTTCGAGGGATGTCTTATTTTCGGGGAAACAGGGTACTATTCTAGGTTAATGTAATTTTGTTTTTAATCATATGATTTCTTGTAACATTCTCATTATAAAAATAAATAATCATGTCCTGAGGATTTTCTCTCAAAGGCAATTTGGTTTTACCAAACTGTGTGAGTCACTATTACTCTCCCCCATTGGTAGCCAGTATTGACCCTTTAGGGTAGTAAAGTATAGTTACTACTTTATCAAAGGTGAGAGAAGGAAAGATTAAAAACAATGGCCCTCATTTACTATTGTGGTTGCACCAGAAAAGTGTCCTAAAATACACCACAAAGTGAATTTATTATGACACTTTAGCCACTCTTTGCACACTCTCCGCCATAGGGCGTGGCGTAGCAAAAAGTTTGTGTTGCTCCATGGAAAAATGGATATGGCCACAATATTCAAGTGCAACATTCATGGCATAGAAAGTAAGCCAAATAAAGTTGGTCTAAGAAGCTAGACAAGTCAAAAGTTGCACCCAAATTTATCAACCCACATTAGCTACTGTGATAAATCTGGTGTATTTTCAGATGAGTCTAACTTTACACTGGATAGAACTGGATGAAGGGCCAATTGCACGAAACGCGTCTTCCAATAAAAAAACAACCTCTTAACTGTGAGGTCCAGCGCTGATTCTCCCTGTGACAGTGTAGCATGTGCAAAGCTGTAGATATTTCTATTTAGGACAATAGTGTAAATTGTGTTGTACAGACTTAGGTGACAGGGATGTTAGTTTAACAGCTATAGTGTACAGTAAGCTAGAGGTTAATAGTGAAGGTTCCTTTCCTATGTTTTAGTCTGCCTGGCAACAGTAGTGTAACCCCCTCAGCCAATAGGGAGCTGAGTCTCTGAGGAAGGGGAAGGAGGGGGGTAGCTGTCAGCAGAGGGGATGCAGTTAAATAGGGAGACTTAGTGAAAATCAGGGTTCTGCCTTAGACTGCCAGAGTCTGCAGCAAGGAGAGAAAGCAGAAGTCTCATCGTCCTGGCTAGGAGATGAGGGGAGGCAGATTCTCCTGGAAAGGCAGAAAGCAAGTCTAAAAGGAGAAAGACGTGTATATAGTTCCTACAACGTTTACAGCAAAAGAAGCCGGATAGTAGTGTGAGCAGAGCTTCGCCTCCAGCGGGAACATAGGTGAGCCAGGTGAAGAGAGGCCATTGTTTAAGCGAAGCCAGAAGTAGCCCCCCCCCTGTGCTGTGTGGGAAAGCCACTGAAGACAGGCAGGGAAAGCGGTGAGGTAGAGCTAGGAGAGAGCTCCCTCTGGAACTGCTGAGTGTGTGTGTGCTACTGGAGCTGGCTGAGACACCAGGTGGACGGCTGTATTTGGATGAAGGTGCCGTTGCTGGAGGAAGCGAACAGAAGTAAAGCTACAGTATTACCAGTGAACCGTTGTTGTGTTGTCCTTTATACGCCGATACACTCCAACACAAAGAGTCCCACATCGCCTCTCCCCGCAAATGTAAGGAATCTGGAGGGAGGGCGATCTGCGCCGCTCCCGCTACTTTACAACAGCAGGAGGTTTACTGATGAATTGACCTCATCAAGTTTTTAAGTTTACACTTTAGTATGTAAGGGCCAAATTTCCTCAACTATTGAGCAGAGTGCTCCAGCACTAAACTATTGCAAATGATGACAAGTGACTAATCAGAGTGTTGAATTCTGCAGATTTTTCTTGTCGTTCACTAAATTGGAACATGATGAGATAATTGTGTGTTCTTTGCAAAGAAGATGCAGTTCAGGCAAGATTTATCAGCTAGAATAGGTGGAAATGATGCAAATGTTGTCGCACATCAACACTACAAGTAGATATTTTGGTTTAATAGTAGGAATACAACACATTTATTACCACTCAGTCTGCTTTTTCTTTAGTTTATTAGAAATTGTTTGTAGGTTCACAATAATGCCAGGAGTTCTGCTTAGCTGCAGCTAAATACAAGATTTCTCACTGCTGCCACTGGGTCACGTAACCTGCACCCTGAGTTGCACTACTCCTGCCCCTGGAGAAGCTACCGCTACCAGTACAATTACCCACACAAATGACTGTGTTCTGGATTACAACAGGTACATGGGAGGGGTAGACCCGTCGGACCAGGTGCTGAAGCCGTACAATGCATATGGAAATGTAGAATGCTTTCGGTCTCTATCATTGCACAGGTGAGATGAAGATGTTTATAACCTTCCCAAAGAAGGCAATAAGGGTGTTTTGGGGAACTAGAGAAAGGGCCCCAGCACTTCTGTTTCTGATGCCCCCTGTATTGTGCATATTCTTTGTAATTCACCAAAACAGATGTGCTGAGCACATGGCTTCTATGTCTCATCTAAGGAATGTGAGAGGGGTCAGATAAATACAAGGGTTATATCCGGGGTGTCTCTAGAATGAGTTGAAATGGCAGAAAAATTAGAAATGTAAGTTTTCACTTTTGCGCAAGGCTTGCCGATGTCATAGTGAACAGGTGTGGCATAGTTACAGAATAATTGTGATTTTCACCTTATACCTCTACATGCATAATTTGTAAATAACACCTGCTGGATTAAAATGCACACAATACCCCCAGGGTGAATTTGTCTTAGGAGTGTAGTTTCCAAAAGGGGTCTCTTATGGGGGATTTCCCCTGTTTTGGTACTTGGGGACTTTGCTAATGCAACATGAGGCCTTCCAAACACACCAGCTTATTCTGCTCTCTAAAAGCCAAATAGCACTCCTTCCCTTCTGAGACCCACTGCGCGTCCAAAATGTACTTCGTGACCACATATGGGGTATTGCCACATATCTTGGCCTATTTATATAAAATTCCGTGAAACACTTGTGGGGTCAAAATGTACATTATGCCCTTTGATACATTTTTTGAGGGGTGTAGTTTCCAAAATGGGGTCACTTTTTGGGTGATTACCCCTGTTCTGGTACTTGGGGCCTTGCTAATTCAACATGAGGGCCTCTAACAATTCCAGCTTATTTCAGCCAATTCTTGCCAAATAGCACTCCTTCCCTTCTGAGACTCACCAAATGTACTTTATGACCACATATGGTGCATTGCCACATTCAGAAGAAATTGGGCAATAGGTTTTGAGGTGCATTTTTTCCTCCATTCCTTGTGAAAATGAAAAAATCTGGGACTAATTGAGAATTTTCTAAAAATTTATGTGACAAGCCTGTGGGTCAAAAATGCACAGTGTACCCCTAGATGAATTTGTTGACGGGTGTAGTTTCTAAAATGGAGTCACTTTTGGAGGATTTCCCCTGTTCCAGTACTTAGGTGCCCTGCCAATGCAACATGTGGGCCTCTAACAATTCTAGATTATTTTGCACTTAAAAAACCAAATAGCACTCCTTCCCTCCTGAGACTCACCATGTGTCCCAAATATACTTTGTGGCCACAAATGGGGTATTGACACACTTGGAAGAATTACGGCAACGAGTTAGGTGTGTTGTTTGTCCTGCATTTCTTGTGACCTTGAAAATTTGGGGCTGAAATTAAATTTTTGGGAAAAAATGAAAACTTTCATTTTTGTGACCTAATTTTCTGTGAACAGCTATGAGATCAATATACTCACAACACTCGTTGATGAATTCCTTGAAGGGTGTAGTTTCTATAATCGTGTTTTTTAGGGATTTTTTTTGTATTTGGCACCAGGTGTCAGCAAACCTGATACGATGCCTACAAAATATTGTAACAAAATGGTAGCTCACAAATCCAGTCTGTGCTCCTTCAATTCTGATGCCTGTGGTTGAGTTGAATAACATACTAGAGCCATATATGGTATATTTCTAAAAACAGCAGATTCAGGGGAACTAATATTGAATTGTGAATTTCTGTTAAAATATACTTAATTTAATAAAATAATGGATTAAAACCGAAAATCTGCAAAAGAAATTAAATTATGAGATTTCACCACCACTTTTCTTAAATTCCTGTGAAACACCTGTGAAAGAGTTAACAGACTTTCTAAGTGCTGTTTTAAATACCTTAAAGGGGTTTTGCCACAATGTTAAATTGACGTGGGAACATCCCAAATGCAAATTAAAGCAAGTTTGTAATTATAAGTCATTAAAAAAAATGTACCATATTAAAATGGCCATCTCCTTTCTGTTTCAGTTGTGTACTGCTCGTTGTTAGGAGCTCCGACCAGCACATTCTCTTCTCCTGGCCTGGCCGCGCTTGCTCAGTTGAACCTTCTCTCTGTGATGGCTGGGCTCGGGAACGCGCATTGCCGCACATGCGTGCTCCCTCCTGCCCGACCATCACATTCTTCTGTAATGTAGCTCACAGTGCTGTAATGTCTCCCCCAAGTTCTCATCTCCACTGCGGCACCGTTCACAGCCCTGTGTAAAAGCGCCTCTCCCCCGCTGTCAGCTGTCTCCTGCGATCTAAGCCCCGTAACCACACAGCTGATCCCTGCTGCCAGCTATGCCTGTGTCTTCACTGATCTCCCTCCATGTCCACACAGCTGATCCCTCCTGCCAGCCTTCTCGATCTCCTCACTGCCCTCCGTGTAATCACAGCTGATTGATCCTGCCAGCCATCTCGATCTCCTCACTGCCCTCTGTGTAATCACAGCTGATCCCTCCTGCCAGCCATCTCGATCTCCTCACTGCTCTCCGTGTAATCACAGCTGATCCCTCCTGCCAGCATCTACGATCTCCTCACTGCTCTCTGTGTAATCACAGCTGATCCCTCCTGCCAGCCATCTCGGATCTCCTCACTGCTCTCTGTGTCAATCACAGCTGATCCCTCCTGCCAGGCATCTCGATCTCCTCACTGCCTCCGTGTAATCACAAGCTGATCCCTCCTGCCAGCCATCTCGATCTCCTGACTGCCCTCCGTGTAATCACAGCTGATCCCTCCTGCCAGGCATCTCGATCTCCTCACTGCCCTCTGTGTAATCACAGCTGATCCCTCCTGACAGCCATCTCGATCTCCTCACTGCCCTCCGTGTAATCACAGCTGATCCCTCCTGCCAGGCATCTCGATCTCCTCACTGCTCTCTGTGTAATCACAGCTGATCCCTCCTGCCAGCCATCTCGATCTCCTCACTGCCCTCTGTGTAATCACAGCTGATCCCTCCTGCCAGCCATCTCGATCTCCTCACTGCACTCAGTGTAATCACAGCTGATCGCTCCTGCCAGCATCTCGATCTCCCTCACTGCCTCCGTGTAATTACAGCCGATCTCTCCTGCCAGGCATCTCGATCTCCTCACTGCCCTCCGTGTAATCACAGCTGATCCCTCCTCAAGCCATCTCGATCTCCTCACTGCTCTCCGTGTAATCACAGCTGATCCCTCCTGCCAGCCATCTCGATCTCCTCACTGCCCTCCGTGTAATCACAGCTGATCCCTCCTCAAGCCCTCTCGATCTCCTCACTGCCCTCCGTGTAATCACAGCTGATCCCTCCTGCCAGGCATCTCGATCTCCTCACTGCCCTCCGTGTAATCACAGCTGATCCCTCCTGCCAGCCCTCTCGATCTCCTCACTGCTCTCTGTGTAATCACAGCTGATCCCTCCTGCCAGCCATCTCGATCTCCTCACTGCCCTCCGTGTAATCACAGCTGATCCCTCCTGCCAGCCATCTCGATCTCCTCACTGCTCTCTGTGTAATCACAGCTGATCCCTCCTGCCAGGCATCTCGATCTCCTCACTGCTCTCTGTGTAATCACAGCTGATCCCTCCTGCCAGCCCTCTCGATCTCCTCACTGCCCTCCGTGTGTCCTCACAGCTCCTGTGTGTTGTCACTTTTCTCTGTGTTCTAGCCAAGCAATTGCTATTTGTGCTTAGCTAGAGCACAGAGATCTTCCCCCTGCTGAGGCTGCCTGAACACTGAGTATTCAGCCTCGGGGGCATGCACAGGAGGTGGTGTGATGACCTCACAAAGGGGCGGGGCTTTAAACAGGGTTTTTTTTTTTTCTGAAGTTGAAAACGCCCCTCTTCTAGCCAGGAGCATAGCAACGGGACTGGTAAGCACCAGAAGAGAGGTCGTGGCAAAACCCCTTTAATTGGTGTAGTTTGTTAAATGGGGTGATTTACAGGATGTCTAATGTAGAGGTGCCTCAATTCTTCATGTGAACTGAAGTGGTCCCTAATCAAAATCTGTGTTTCTTATCAAACTTGTAGGCCTCCTAGAGTCCAAATGTTAAATCCATTTTAAAAATGTTGCTAAGGTACAGCAATCATCTGGTAGATGCGAGTTATAAACTATTTTGTGTGGTATAACTATCTGTTTTATACACATACATTTTTGAACTTTGAAAATGACTATTTTTTTTTCAAATTTTCACAACATTTTGATTTTTTTTTAAAATAAAGGAGGATTATAAAAACCTACATTTATTACTAACTTAAAGCACAATATGTCACAAGAAAACATTCTCTGAGTCACATGGATAGTGTGACGGTCCACTCACATCTCGGACGCCATCTTGGATCGGCTCGGGGTCATTAGCTCACAGGATCGCCGCTTTTGGTAAGCAGGATGGCACTCCAACATCACTTGGAACCACACGGTATTCTCTTCTTGGCATTGGCCACCTTTATTTGTCCAGCAGGTTATGGCCAACAGCATAAACTTACAAAAATAAACTTCGGCCGTCGGGCCACTAGCTACATATAAACGTTCCCTCTCTACTGAGGGGGTCTGAACCTAGTGTCCAACACCACCAATACACACCAGTACAGTATGGTTAAGCTGATCTCCAGCCTCTGGGGGCAAGAGCCCTTCACCTTAGCTCTGCTGCTGCTCCGCTTCCAATAGCAGACCACGCCCCCAGTACACCTGATGGGCTAGGCCTTTTATAGGAAAGCCGAGACCTTTCCAAATCCTGGCCTGGAACATGGGGAGTAGACGCCCACCCGACACATTGTCTACTCCCAATAAGAGCCGACCCAGGAATGGCTGAAAAGCCAAACTAACAATACACCATTGCCAACCACTTAGTGTGGCTGACAATACATGCGGCTGTCTCTTATTCACCAAGGCCAGGTATCCTTGGTGGCATGTTGCATATACCACTCTGGTATGATTCCACCTAGTGGCAGAAATAGGCAACTACCTGTAGTTGCTCTGCCACAATAGGTAAAAGCATTAAAAAGTTTTTCTCACATAAATTGACACGTCACATTTTTAAAATGGGGCTTTGTCGGGAAGTCAAAACTGGCTGTGGCGGTAAGGGGATAAGGTGTAGAGTGTGTGATCACCCTACTAGGGGTCTTGCATATTTTGTATGCTAGTGTTCCAACACAAAAATGTCACTTGGACGTTAGCCAGCAATGGACAAGAAGAGGCATCAGGCAGAACAACACCCTAAATGAACAAGAATCAGAATTAGAGACAGAGAGAGAGAAGAGGTAGACAAAGAGTAAGAGAGACAGAAAGAAAGTGAGACACTAGGGGTAACTGTCCAGAAGGAGGAAAGTGGTAGAGGAAAGAAGCTGAACTCAGTGATATATAGGGTTATATGATAGAGGAGAGAAGCTGAGCTCTGTGATATATAGGGTTATATGATAGAGGGAGAGAAGCTGAGCTCTGTGATATATAGGGTTATATGATAGAGGAGAGAAGCTGAGCTCTGTGATATATAGGGTTATAAGACACAGGAGAGAAGCTGAGTTCAATATATGATTAATGAGAGAAGCTGAGCTCTATGATATATAGGGTTATATGATAGAAGAGAGAAGCTGAGATCTATATGATTAAGGAGAGGAGCTGAATTGTGTGATATATAAGCTAAGTAAGCTGTCAATCACTGTATGTCGGTGGGATAAGCAGGA
Source organism: Phyllomedusa bahiana (assembly GCA_025379985.1). Classification (NCBI taxonomy): domain Eukaryota; kingdom Metazoa; phylum Chordata; class Amphibia; order Anura; family Hylidae; genus Phyllomedusa; species Phyllomedusa bahiana. Next base: position 46,561 of record JAODAL010008454.1, read on the forward strand.
CTTTCACTGCCTCTTAAGAAGATTTGTCAGGATTTTCATCCTTTGTTACTCAGAAATCCTGCTCCAAATCAAATAACCTTATATATTCCAGAGCAGTTGGGCAATATGCGGTACAATTCTGCACCCTCTCTTCCGAGCTGTCATGGAATAATGACGCCTTCGTAGCCACGTTCTGGCAAGGTCTCGCTGGAAGGATCAAAAACGAGCTGGTGGGTTGAGAACTCCCATCTTCTTTGAATAAACTTATTCGTCTAGCTTTAAAAAAAAAAAAAAATAGATATCCAATTTGCAAAAAGACAACAGGAGAACCGCCAACAATGTGAAACCATCTGGCACCGTCGACTTCCTCGACTTGTTCTGGTGTTCCAAAGGCCTCCATCGCTTCTACCAATGGGTTCCTCTGAAGAGCTGATGCTAGTGGATAGAGACCACCTGTCTGAGCAGGAATGTTCCCAACGATGCCAGCACTATCTGTCTCTACTACGGCAGTTCCAAGCACTTCTTTGTGAATTGTCTCCCGCACCTAGGCTATGTGTCAGAGGCGTATCTAGGTGTGAACACTACTCCTCTATGTCTGACCACGCTGGTCTGACTCAGTTCCTTGTCTGGTTCTATTCTGACTTCATATCTGACAGCAAGTGTAGAAATTCATCAGGCCCATGTGGTAATGGAAGTCTGTATTGAACTGTAAGAACTTACTTCAGAATCTTGTCAGACAGTGACAACTCGACTGCTCCGGCGTGTATGAAGAACCAACAGGAGTTTATTCCAGGCTGAATCTTGTAGTTTACACCAAATTAGTAGGTGAAATAATGATAACTTTACAGAGCTGATGCAGAGAATGAGGATACAATGCTTCAGTCAGACAGAAAGATGGAGAATGCTAGGAGGAGGGAAGAGCTGAAAACCTCAGAGCACACATACAGGAAGACGAGAGGGACAAACTTAAGAACAGTGCAAAGCAGTAATAGAAATTACAATACTGAATATGAACCATGAAGTCATGGGACATGACACTCCCTGTCTGAAATCTTTAGATTTCACTATAATACAGTATAACCAATGTTCTCTGAACCTGTAAGAAAGAGAAAAACATGCAAAATATCAACAGTTAAAGTCTAGATTCTATAACAGTACATCCCAAAGAAAGTAATCCAATGGGAAACAAAATCCAAGAGGGAAAACCCCCCCTTTGGGTTTTGGGGGAAACCGCCCAAAATCCAACACTTTTCCCCCAACCCAAGGTAAATCCCGGGTAGATGTTATAGGGAAAGGTCCAGCTGACCGTTCCCCCCCCCCCCCCCCAAAAAAATAGAAATTTTCCCTTTTCAGGTTTAGCTTCCCTTTGGGAAGGGGGAAGAAAACCCGTTCGGTATTGGACGGAAAAAAATAAGTGTTGAACCTCCTTTATTTACCTTTAACCCCCCATTTTTCGAGTCCTTCCTTTTTGTGAAAAAAACACGAAAGTTTGGGATGTCTTGAACCTTTGGGAAAAACCACTATGGTTTAGAGCGAAACTTGTTTGGTTTTAAATTTTCCTTGTCAGACTTAGGTTCCACCAAATCATAACTGGCTTCAGTAGGTAGTGAACCGGGGAGTCCCGAAAAAAAAGGGAAACCCTTGGGGGGAGTCACCCACTTTTGATCATTTGGGGGTTTAACCCCCCCCACCCCCCCCCCCCCCCCCCCCCCCCCCCCCCCCCCCCCCCCCCCCCCCAAAACCACCCGGGGCACAAACTTGTACCCCGAAAACAGGGTGGATTAGGTCAGAAAAGATGTTTTAGAACTTCAGCAATAATTCTGCCCCGGGGCAGGGATGCCCAAATTCGAGTCTTGGGACAGAATGCCCCAGGTTTTTTGGGGTTAGCTTGGGTTTTCCTAGGAAAATTTCCCAAGTGTGGCTTCTGTCCCTCCCGGGCACCCTCATAGGGTACTGCAGTATGGCTTCCATGGATGCCCTCCCAAAAAGACATGAACTTTTTTCCTAACAGCCCGCTTAAAGGAAAAAGGGGGGCATAACAATGTGGGGACCTTTAAAATTGCCCCCAACACTTTTTAAAACAATTCCATGGCCCTTTTCCCCCCGTGTTGTTTCTCCCGTAAGGTTTGCCCGTGTGTCCCAGTCTACAGTCTCTGAATTTGCCCGTCTCAAATAGCATCTTTCCATAAATGGTGATTGGAGCCCATGAATCCAAGAGGGGCATAAGAAAACTGTTCACAACAAAACAAGATCCCCCGCTTAGTGAAAGGTTTGTCACAGGGGGGACACTTTGAAATGTAAAAATGTCCTTTTTTTGAACGTCCCAATAAACCTAGGGTCCGCAAAAAATTTGGGGGGGAATCAGAGCCCCAAAAATTAAGGTTTTTTTCAAATTGGGAAACATTTATCCCAAACCCCAAAGGGAAATGCATCCATTTTCCCCTCGACTTTTTTAAGAGATCTTGTAAGTCTGAGGTTTTTCACTAGACGGGATTTCCTGTGTTTTTGGGTGAGGAGATCCAAATTTCTTCTTTTTCTGGTAAAGGGGAAAAAATTTTTAAATCCATTTATCCACATAAAAATTTTTTCCAAAAAAACTGAAGGTGTCCCGGAAACCAAACTCCTTCCTCCTGCTTGGGCGGTTTTTTCGCAGTTCATAGTTTGCCTAACAAACAGGAGAAAGGGGGTGTTGCCAAAGACATGAACCCTTTAAACCGGGATTCCCATGACTTCACTGTTGAATTTTTTGTCCTTGTGCAAAAAGGAATCTAAGGGAATTTTCCCGGTGGTTTTTCCTTTCGATAAAGCAGTGAAACATTTGGGTGTTTTGTCCACCCAAATTACTGCATTGGGTTCTTGAAGGGAAAAGGGGTTAGCACCCTAGGGGACTTTTTGGGTTTAATTTGGGCCCCCGGGAATGAGCAGGTTTTTGAGAGAAATGCCTTTATGCCCGAGCGCTGGAAAACAAACACAAATCAATTTGGTTTGCTTTTTCGAGGGTGATACCGCCAAAAAGATGGGGTACCGCCCTTCCTCCCCTTTCCCCTAGTGGTGGGGCAAAGGGTTTTTCAAAGGTCCCCGTTTAAAAAAAGTTCTGAATTTAAAATAAAATAAAGTTTCCCCCAAATTTTGGTTTCCCCCTTTTTAAAAATTTATTTTTTTAAAATGAAATTAGCAACTGGGTTGCTGAAAATTTTTTTGTTTTTTGGGATTTTTTTTTTTGGGGGTTTTGGGGTTGGGGAAAGGGTAAATGGGCTACCCAGCGTTGGAGTCATCTTGGGGAAACCCCTTTCCCTAAACTTAAGGAAAAATTTCCTTTTTTCTTTTCATGCAGGTGGGTGCTTTTTGTTTCAATTGTTAGAAAAAAAGAAATGTGATCCAAGACTGTCATCCCAGGTGAGGAAGAAGGGAAAGTTTTTTTCTAGAACAGTGGTCTTTTCCCCCTGCCATGAGCTTTTTTTTTACCCAGTAATGGTATGGACATGGTTTTAAAATGGGTGCTGCGACCCTTTTGGGTAAAACATGGGTTTTTTAAAAGAGGGAAAACTTTGTGGGGGTTTTTAATTTGGGCTAAAGCAAACCCTTTCCAAAATCACCCCGCCTAAATCAAGGCGGGTTTAGCAAAACGGGCATCCGGGGGGTCCCTTTATTTGCCCAGCGTACCTTGTGTAAACCTTAAAAACCTCCACAAATTTTAAAAATTTTTTGTTCCCATTTAAACCAAATATTTCCCCCCCCTAAAAAAAAAAAAAAAATTTAAAAAAACCTTTTTTTAATATTTTTTTAAAAAAAAAAGCCCCCCCTTTTTGGCGTAGAATTTCCTCTCAAAAAAACGGGATTTGGGGTTTCATTCCCCCAGTGGGTTTGGAAAAGGGGACCCTGACCTTTTTATCGAGTGGGAAACTACCAAAGAGTCCAATGGCCCCCCTTTTCCAAAAGAAACCCCCCTTGTGACGGGGCCCCTGCAAGGGGAACCCAAAATTTTAAGGGTAGGGTTCCTTCAAGGTTATCAAATCAAAGAGTTTAGATCTTGCAAGTTTACCCCCTTGCTTTGATCATCCAATATGGCATACACCTTAAAGGGCTCTTTTTTAGATGATCCTTGAAATAAACGTTGACAAGAAAAATCTTTGCCAAAAGGGCTTATCATAGAGACCTTCACCGAAACTTCTGTGGCATGAGGATGGGGTTTTCCGGGGGTAAATTTACGTATGGTCCAATTTTCTCCCCGCCCCCCCTTTTCCACCCGGGGGTTACTGGGAGGATGGCTCCATGCCCGTGCTGAGATGGAAAGAAGAAATTGCACATGGGGCAACACTGTCACTTCAATGCCAAATTTAAAAACAGCTTTACAATCCCTTTTTCCCCAAAAATTTTTTGTGGAAGCACAACATTTGTAACAAATCCCAAAATTTTTTAAAGGCTTTTGCGTTTCCCCTTTAAACGGTTTTCCCTTTTGAAGCCGATTGGGGGGGGGTTTCTTTAGAGGGAAAATTTGGGTTCCCGTGAATTGGGCATAAACCCATTGGGTTTTTAATTTTCTCACCCCTTCCAAATGTCTTCACCCCCGATGATGTAGGTGCAAGGGGAAAAAGTCAAACCTTTTTTTCTGACACTGGGGCCCCTAGGAAAACCCCGTGTTAGAGCGTGGAAGTCCCTACTTAAATGGAGATGAATAGACTCACTGTAGAAGAAGCTTGGTCCTTTTTTGGACTCGCAATGTTTATTATGAATCACAGAAGTAGGAAATGGGGGAAAGGAAAAGTGGTACCCCCTTTTTTTTATCTTGACCCGATTGGGGCCCGTACACTTTTTTTTGAAAAGTTGTATGGCCCCTTGGAGATATTGGGGGTTTAAACCCCCCCGAGAAATGTTTCAAAGGGAATGAGGCCAGGTAAGTGAGTGTCCTGCTTTGGCCAGCCCGGGCTCCTAAGAAATAGAACAATGAGTTTCCCCTTGGGGTTTCCCCATTGGGCTTTTTTTCCCCCGGAAAAAAATTTTTTTTAAACTTTGAAAGCCGTGTAAAAAAGATCCCTTCTTCCCCCGGACGGGGCCATAGTTCCTTTCCCATCTCCCTTTCCCCCAAAACAGCCCCCTAGACCTTTCCACAGGGTTTGCAAATTTTGGGCAGCTCTGAGTCCTTGACACGTTTTGTAAATTTTGGGCCCAGCCCCTGACTTTGCAGGTTCTTTGTTTTTCAGCCCCCTGTAGCCAATATCATCAATTGCAGTTCTGAAGGCAAAAATTTTCCCGGAAACTGTAGGTTTTTTCAGGTTGGGGCATCAAACCCCGGTGGGGGCTTTTTTTAGTTAAAATACGGCCGGAAACCCTGAAACCTTTCCCAAAATTGAAAGTTAAAACCTTTTTTGATTCAGGCCCCGGGGAATTGTAGGCTGATTTTGTGCTGAAATGTTGTTAGTGGGTAATTCCCGGGTTAAGATACCCAAGGGGCATAGGGGCTGCATAGGCATTCAATGCCCCAAAAGCCCGGTTTTAAAATTCGATTATATTTTGAAGCTGGATTTTTCCCGGTTTTCAGGGGGTGAGAAACAAAAACTTGGCCCATATTTATTTGGACCGTTTGTAACATTGTATTGGGTTGAAGAGGTTTAGACCTTGTTGCTTGTTATGTTGAAAAGGGGAACAGGATGCAGCATTTGGGGGGTAAAGGCTGTACTGCCCTCGAATGCAGGGGTCCCCGCCAAAAAGGATCTGTTTCTTTTTTTTTCCCCTGGGGGAAAAATTTGAACTGTCAGGGAAAGTTGGTGGCATTCAAAAGATTGCTGTTTTGGCTTAGCACCTAGTCTCCTTTTTGCCTTAGCAGGGGTCTTCTACATCCCCTCCCCCAAAAAGCGGAAATACTTCCTTCACTTACTAGCAGCTTGTTCTTAAAAAACCCCCCCCCCCCCCCCCCCCCCTTTTTCCCCCTTTTCCCCCCCCCCCCTTTTGGGGCGGGGGTCCCTGTTAAATTTTTCCCCCGCCCGATTTTTCCCTTTGGCCCCCTTTTGCCCTCTTTTTTCTGCTTTTCCCCAGATTTCCCCTTTTTTTTGCTGTTTCTGCTTCCCCCAGATGGGCCCCTTTTTTTTGCAAACTCTGCCTGTAAAAAAATAGTAGCCTCAGCCTTTTTGGCACGTCCCCGTTATTAGCTGTTTTTACTTGGAGCAAAAGAATAACTTGAAGATCGTGACCCCTTAAGAGGGTCCCTTTTTGGGAAAGCCTTGAAAATTTTGGAAAAACAGGGAATTTTTGTTTCCGCCCGTCGCGTGGTTTTTTGACATTAGTTTGGACTTATTTCACATATCCCGATTTTTAAAGTTCAATTTTAAGGCGCTGGAAAACTGAGAATTTTTTGGGAGAGAATCTGGGGTATTAAGCTTCTGTAAAACATAATAATCCCCTTTTCCTTTTAAAAGGTAAGTATTCATAAAAACAAAAACAGAGAGTTTTCCAAAGGGGTCCTTCTAGTATGTTTTCATTACAAACACCCCGTGAGAAAGTTTGGGAGATTGACCCAAAACAGTTTTTTCCCCCCTTTATCAGTAGCTTTCCCGAAAAATATTTATTTTTTGCCCTTTTTAAGATTCTTCTACCTTTCATGGGAGGGGTGGTCAGGGTGTCTTGCTTCCCACTAGGGTTTTTTGGAGTAGGGTTCCCTATCATCTTGCCCGTCAAACTGCCCCACTGGAGTTTGCGCCCCGCAGCCCCTGTTGAACACAGAAAAGGGGTAAAAAGATGGAGAAATAGGATGATCTTCTAGAAGGGTCTAAAAATCCGTTTGAGGGAGAAGCCCGCTTAAATTTTCCCCCTGCAGACTTTACGCTTGCCCTTTTTCAAATGTCAAAGACACTGCGCTGTTGGGGGTAATTTCTGCCCCCAAATTGTGAGCAAATCTGTGTTTTTTTTAAACCATCTTTTTTTACTATTCTGACTCCAATCTGAACCCGCCAAAGGGAAAAAAAAAAAATTCATCAGGCCCCGGGTAATGGAAATCCCGTATTTGAACTGTAAGAACTTTCTTTTAGAATCTTGTCAGACAATGAAAACCGACTGGGTTTCCCGGCCCTGGAAGAAGAACCAAAAAGGAGTTAAAATTCCCGGCCCCAATCTTTTAATTTACACCAAATTTTAGGTGAAAAGATGAAAAACTTTACAGGGGCTTATGCAGAAATGAGGATACATCTTCAGTCAGAAGAAAAATGGAAAAATGGGAGAAGGAGGGAAAGCCGAAAAACCCCAGAGCACCATACAGGAAGACGAGAGGGACAAAAATTAAGAACAGTGCAAAAACAAGAAAATAGAAATTTAAAAATAAAAGAATATGAACCATGAAGTCATGGGACATGACAGGTTCTGTGCTTCTTTCCACATCTTTCTTTGATTCTGGTTCAACTTGTTGACAGTTGACACTTCTCTGATTTCCAAGTATAGCCTTCCTTTGTTCCATCTCGCCAAAACCCTTTGGGTTTTTCTCTCCTTAATCGAAAAACCTAAGAACGCTATTTCCAAAATTTTATAATGAACCTCTGACACTTTCCCAAAAGGGGTGTTAATAAAGAGAAATGGTATTCCCTTTTGGGAAATTTTTTGGGTACAAATTTCCCCACTCCCGTACTGAAGAGGTCTTTGGAACCTGAAGGCAATATTCTTGCTCTGGACCTTGTTTTGAAGCTCCACCTGGCCAAAAAAAGGAGGAGGCCTAAGTAGGGGGAAGGTACTGTCATAAATCGCGCCGTGGTCTCCATTTCGGGCCCCGCAGGGCGCTCATACTCCCTGCCACAAAACTCCCCGTTGCCCCTTTCCCTCCCCCCCCTCCCTGTTCTGCTTGGGCTTTTGGCCCGTGTGCCTGGGCCCCAAATGTCCCGCCTCAAAGGCCCCTGTGAAATTTAAAGGGCCATTTAAATTGGCTGACCCTATATGGTGCTTCTTTTCCTTTTCCAGCAACTTTTTGCCAAAACTGGTTTATGTTTTTAGAAAAAGAAAGAGGTTTTAAAAGTTTTTTTCCCCCGCCTATTTTTTGTACCTGACCTTTTCCCCCTGTTTTTTATTGACATTGGGTTTTTTTGCCACCCCGCCTTTACCTAAATTGCCCTTTTTCCTGACCACCCCGCTTTCCCTTTCCCATTCGGGTTTCCAAAACTTCCCCCCCGGGCCCCACTGCAAGCAAGTCCGTTTTGGGGGGAAATGACCCCGAGAGTCTCCCCCCCACCCTTCTGGGGGAGACCAAAACAAAGGGGTGGTCCCATTTTTCAGTGATTTTTCCCGGAAAAATTTGTTATTGTAGGGAAAACCCCAAGATATAAAAGGGGAAAACCCTTTATGGGGGTTTTTGAGCCCCGTGAGGCCTGGTTAAAAATATGTGGGCCCCGTATCCCAAAAAATTACTCATATTTGAGCCCGCCCAATCAAATAGTAGTGGCGTAATAGGCTGTAAGCCAGCATGGTGCATCACACATATCTGCATAAAAGGCACCCGTTTGTAGCACCTTATCTATATGCAATTATAATACCAGCAACCAACCCCCTCATACATAGAAGGTGTGTGAGTGGTTGTCTTATCTGTATTTTTGCATTTGTGCAATCTCCCGATGTATTATACTGTGGCTTTTCTGCATACTGGTGTGAACAGGTATCAATTCAATGTGCAGTTTTTTATCATCTAATTGTTTCCCTAGTGGAGAGGTGTGTGAGCCTCTGCTCAGCAATTATCTGCACCTGTTTATCTTTCCCAAGTAGCACAGGGGCTTGTGTTGCCTCCTACTGGTTTGCAACCATGAGATGCTATGAGTGAACCCCGGCCAAGGGTGTAGCTAGAGAAGAGCAGGGACCCAGGACTGACCCCTGAGGGACACCAACAGAGGGTGAAAGGAGAAGGTGGTGCAAGAGTAAGAGATGCTAAATGTACTTTAGTGAGGTATCAGGAGATCGACGAAAAGGCTAAGTCTGTGATGCTGAAGTCTGAGGATTTGTAGCAGGAGGAAGTGGTTGACAGTGACAAAGGCAGAGAACAAGTCTAAAAGAAGAAGCACAGAATAGTGGTGTGAGGCTTTAGCAGCTAATATGTCAGTGGTGAAATCAGAAACCATCCTGCAGCAGGTCAAAAAGTGAGTTAGATGAGAGATGGGAGGACAGTTCAAGATAGCTGTGCAGTTCAAAAAGTTTTGTGACAAATGGAAGCAGTGAGATGGGACGATAGTTGGGCAGAGAGGAGAGATCAAGAGAAGGTTTCTTAAGGATGGGTGTGATGCCCGCATCTTTAAAGAGGAAGGGAAGATGCCAGAGGTTAACAGTAGGTTCAACAGTTGGGCAAGGGCTGGGATAATAATATTACTAAGGTCTGGGATGAGGTGGGATGGCATTGGGTCAAGATTACAGATAAAGGTATTCTTCCCCGATGGACAAGTCCAGGGCATACTTAGGCTTGCAGACCAATTACAGGTTAACTTGGCTTTCCATGAGAACCATCCATGCTTTGCTATATCCTGTTAAAATTTACCTTCTCATCTGTTCCTGAAAAGTTCTCCAACAAGTGTTGTATTGTAGTGCTCAGGCATCACAACTCTTAAGCCTATGTCAACTATAGGGTTTCCCTGGGCCTACTTTTATACTGACACCTCTTCTTCTTGTTCACCTACAGATGAGAAATAACTCATACTCATTGCTTACTTATCTTGATATGGATATGGCAGCACTACCAAATATAATGGACCCCTTCAAGTTGATTAACCTTACTCTAAAATTCAAAGACCTCAAACACAAAATAATTACTATAGTTATATCTCTTGATTGCAGCAGGTAGAACTATTTCTTCAATTCTCTGTTCAATTCTCTGTTATAATTTGAATTTTGGCCATTTTGCACATCACATTTTTCCCTCATGTATCTAGTTGTACCTATGCTTGTACTGACCTGTCCTTCAAAAATTTTGCGAAAAAAATGAAAAAGGGACCGCTTAGCTGAAAATTCACCAACGTTGAATTAAAATTCTATGTACTTGACATTCAAAATATGTTTATACATAAATATAGTCCCAAGTCAGAGAGGTGAGCCAGAGGCACATATGCCAGAGCCTTATCACATTGCCCGATATCTGGAACACGAGATGCAATGTAGAGTAAGTCATATTGTATTAGAACAACAAATGTAATGTAAATGTCACAGTGACAGTGATGAGCAGCAGATTTTACCTTTCACACCCTGAAATGACTAAAGAAAAAAATCACTTTCAATTCATTACAAACATGACAAGAATGTCAAAAAATACTGAACCTGTCAACTCTATTCTTTGTCTAGTGTCTTATGATTCGCTCTGGGCATCTTTTATGTAAATAATTGGACTTATTGCTTTGGGTTACCATATGTAAAGCCCATGGCACCCGGGATTCCAAGTCAATCAGGCACTGGTCAGGCCAGGGGTTTTCTTACAATGATTAGCTTTCAACATGCAGTGAAAGGTAAATAAAGATTATCATGGATTACATTGCCTTTTTATCTCTTTGAGTGCACACAAGTTTTTCTTGGCTACCGACCATCTCTTTCTCCTCTCTCTTATCTGATTGCTGGAAGCTATGATGGTGAGTCGCTCCCTGCTGTGTGTAATCTCTAGTAAAGGAGCTTTGTTTGTTTAAGAGAAGTACACATTTTCTCTCCTTAGAGCTCTGTAGTCTTGTGCACTACAGATGTTAAACCTCCTGCAGTCATGTCAGTGTAACAGGAATCACTAATATATACCATCCCACTGCCTGACAAGGAAGCATGAGTCTAAAGATGCATGTGAATCTGTGAAAATGTATGTTGAGAAAACCTGTTTATGGGTACATCCAGACGATGAGTAAAATTTACCATGCGAACTATGTAGTTTTCAACGAGTAGTTCATGTGTCATTTTTTTTCCAATGAATTCCGGTGGATTTACAGTCAGAAAGTCCCATTCATGTCTATGGGGATTTGGACACATATCAGGGTCCAAAGCATCTGTACGTCGTTTTGGACGCAAATCTGGCATGTGAAATATGACGGAAGAATGAACATGTTCTAATTTTTTTCACTCTTAAAAACTGGCCAAGAAAATACGCTTTGTATGGACTACAGCACATATTTTCTATTGAGGTCAATGGGGATGATATATTTTTGGTTTTAGATTAGTATTTGAAGTAGAATTCCAACTTGAAATAATCATTGTGTGGAAAGAGCCTAAGCCGGTTGGCGTCTACAAATATAAATTATCTAGCACATCCATCACTTCTTCTGTATTAAATTATATGCCCCATAAAGTCCTAACTTCGAAAGGTAACAGTTCCTCACTCAGAGATTCTAAGTGGATATCTGTTCTCTACATTGATTTTGTTTAGTCCACCATAGTCAATGCACGGCCTTAGGGAACTATTTTTTTTTTTGCAACAAAGAACATAGCTACAGCAACGAGAAAAAGGAATTCCAGAAAGATTATATTAATTCTATTGAACATATGCCAATATTATCTAAATCTTGAGTAGAAAGAAGAGGTAAATTCAAGCCTCTGGGAGTTGTGTGGCGAGGAGGGAGAGGGGACAATAGTCTAGAATGGAATCTGCTTTATCTGTCGTTTCTAGTATTCATCCACCTGGCACTAGACTGGAATTCTGGACATGAGAGTAAGTGGCAAGACTAGAACCTGGTAGGTGATATTCGGGGGTTCCCCCATAAAAAACAAAGTCACAGACTAAATTGGTTTCAGTTTTTACTTGTAGGCACAAATGCTTGGTGGTTATAATACCTATTGGGTGGCATGGAATGCCTGGATTTTTATGGAACTGAGCTCAAACTGTATTGTTACCAATTAAAGGGGTTGTCTCACTGCAAGGATTGTTTTTTATGTTAAAGATCTTGCAAAAACAAGTCACTTTGCAATATGTGTCCATTATCAGTGTCCTACCTATTCTTTAATATCCCCTCTTGTATGGACTGCATCAACTCCTCAGGTCACTATAGCTACAGACCTGTTTACTCTCTCCTGATAGGCTGCCAGCACTGGTTACTATAGCTACAGACCTTTTCAATTTCTCATGATAGGCTGCCAGCACTGGTTGCTATAGCTACAGACCTGGCTTCTACTGCAGTCTAGTAGAAGCCAGTAAACACGCCCCTGAATTCAAAATGAAACCAAGAAAACAGGACTGAGGTAAGATGAATCAATGTAGTGAGACAACCCCTTTAACTATATTTTAGTCAGGTCAGTGTTGTCTGCACACAGGTCTCAGAGAAGTATTGTTTTCACATCACCCTCTAGAATGTGTTTCCCATTAACTATCAATTTACAATATATTTTTTCAATCCAACTTGTTTATCTGTGTCACATTTCAACGGGTACAGTAGGTACTGACATATTGTTTTGCCAAGTTTTATCAATACCGGTTCGGGATACAGCTTTAAAAAAGACCAGTCAAAAAGGATATAACACAGCTTTATTTTTACAATAGTCCAATAATAAATCAAGTATGATAAAGTGATACCATAATACGATTACAGAAAATAGTGAGACAGTATGTACAGTTTGTAAGAGAAAAATAGTTATTTACAATGGTTTTAAGTGCTTATAACATCACCTGCAGAGTGTGACATCATCGAATCCTATTCTTTCTTCAGCCATGAGAAACCGTAGAATGGCGTAGGAAAGAAAAACTCTCAGGGAGACAACACTGTGTATAGACGTCTCTATAACAGGTACAGCGGTTTCTGGTCTTCATGGCTGAGGTAAGAGATTTATATATCTTATTTAAACAAAATGGTGGACACGACCTAATGCTGTGTCAGCTTAAAAAATGCACGTGTAATTTTGCTATTGTACTTTTATAGAGTTCAAAAGTAAGGTACACAAAAAACACTTCTCCACAGGGGATAAGTTAAAAGTCTACACTGAGTGAAGAAATCTTAACCAAGACAATAGAGAGTAAACTTACATGTGTATTAAGTCAACAGAATTGTAAACAGGCTTGTACCTTTTTACCCAAAAAGCAGAGACTTTGTGTCAATCAAACTGAAATCTAGAGATGCAAACCTTGACCATCAGAGCTGATGATATAAATTTGATATAAGATAGAAATGATTCACTATAATTTGGCTTATAATTGTCATTTATTTTGAGTGGTGGCAGCTGACATGCAGGACAAGGACACCAGGTACTGGCAGAGGTGACAGGTCGTAGCAGGTGTAGCCATAGGCAGGAAACCGAGTCCTTGGCATGATAGCAGGCAGGTACAAATGTGCATAACTATAGCCAGGTAACAGAGTCCCAGGCAGGTAATGTGCATAACTATAGCCAGGTAACAGAGTCCCAGGCAGGTAATGGACGGGTACATCGTCAGGATAACAGCAGGAAATAGACTGGTGCAACGGTAGGAACAGCAGGAGTAGAAGCAGGTAATACAGGAACAACAGAACCCAACTGCAATGGTCAGGAGCTCAGATGGAGACTAACAAACTGACACTGGAGCAGAGGCAGGAAGTTCCTTAAATGTCAGGAGATCATAGGTCATTGGACAGGAAATTGGGATACTATCCCTTTAAATCCAGACCAGGGAGCACGTGCAGACACAGACAGGAATGCAGGCAGGTGAGTACACAAATGTAACAAGGAACACAGCAGGGACCTACATGGAGACAGGACTGCAGCAGTTGCAGGGAACCGGGACACAGCAGAAACGCCACCATCAAGTCGCCATTAATTTTCATGAGGGAGCTAGACATTGTATTACTGTGATTACTAATCATAAGAATTTACTCTACCTGGATAGCGCTAAACGACTTTCCCCCAGGCAGGCATGTTGGGCCCTGTTTTTTACTTGTTTTAATGTCATGGTTACCTACCGTCCTGGTACTAAAAATAGAGATGGGCGAATTTCTCAAAAATTCGGTTCGCCAACTTCGCCGAATTTTCCGACAAAATTTGTTTCGGTCCGAATTACTTCGGGATGAATCGTGTTAAAAAACAGCTATTCCCAGGCTGCAGAGAGCCTGCAGGGTGCTGTAGAACGTTGTGCCATGCTTAAATATGCAGAGGGAGCTTGGTTTGGTCTTCATACAATGCTGTGTTTTAGTATGACACGCACATGACTGCCGCCGCTCTTAGAATCGCTTCACTCTAAAATTCCCTGTGCACTTACAGGGGCAAAACTGACCAAAAAACTGAATCGGGAATGCAGCCTGATAAAGTCATGGCAGCGACAGCTGGAAAAAATCAAGCTGAGAGCTAAGATCCTACGATAGCGTCAAAGAACACAGTAGTAGGTTACCAAAGCCACCACAGATCGCAGCACAGTAAGGGAATGATGGCAATAGCCATGCCAGGGAGCGGAATCTAAGTAGGTCCCGATTTTCACCAGAGCCCGCCACAAAGCGGGATGGACTTGCTGTGGCGGGAGTCTACAAGGTCGTTACCCCTGACGTGACTTGCTTGTGGTGGCAGCCGAGGTGTAGCGAGGTACAAAATCGTAAGGCAAACTCGGAGTCGGGGACAAGCGTAAGGTCAGGACAGCCGGCAAGGATCGTGGTCAAGGGACGGAGGCAAGAGGTACGGTACACGGATATGACAGACGAGGCTCAAGGAGGAGGCGGTTTTTCCTGTCTGTAATTTGGACATACGATTCTCATTCTTCATACTGAAGAAGCTCATCCCAAGCCAGTTTTGCAGCATTTGCTTGTAGTTCAGTATTCCAGTTTTGTACTAAATTCCATCACTAATGGCACCGAATGCAAAATAAGCACCTAAAACATTCCCTGTAGTTAGGGTCTCCTTCAATTCCATACGCTGCATTTCAACAAATTGGTGTCACGCAGAAACTGGATTCAAACTACCACGTTTATACTTCATAATAAACTGCGTTGGAACTTTTTTAGGTATTAATGAAGAAGCTGATGGAGGTAGAATTGCCTTGGCCAAAAATGTTTTCGGAACGTTAGCAAACTGACTACGGAGGAATTCTCTATAGTACTTGAGTTTGTCCTCCCTCTCAGCAGCTGGAAAAAAGGCTCCCATTTTGGACCGGTAGCGAGGGTCCAAGAAGGTGGAGAGCCAGAAGTAATCCCTCTGCCGGATGGTGACTATTCGGCTGTCACTAGCCAAGCAAATCAGCATGCTGCGGGCCGTGTGCGCAAGTGATTCTGAGGGACTCCCTGTCTCCATCTCCACTGTATACTGCCACGGTGCTTGGGGCACAGTGGCACAATGACAGAATGTGGAGGGCACGGCAGCAGCCACAGCAGCAGTATGAGGTCAGAGAGTGGCACAATGACACAGTGTGGAGGTGACGGCATCAACAGCAGCAGCAGCAGCATGAGGTCAGATGACACAGTGTGGAGGTGGCACAAACAGGAGTAGGCCACAGAGTGGCACAATGACAGAGAGTAGAGGTGACGGCAGAAGCAACAGCATGAGGTCAGAGAGTGGCACAATGACACGGTGTGGAGGTGACCGCAGCAGCAACAACAGCAGCAGCAGCATGAGGTCAGAGAGTGGCACAATGGCACAGTGTGGAGGTCACAGCACCAGCAACAGCAGCAGCAGCAGAATGAGGTCATAGAGTGGTACAATGAGTGTGGAGGTGGGTGGCAATACCAGTCCCTGGTAAAGATGGTGGTAGACAGACAGAAACTGGCAGCAGATGTGTGGCATCAGGCGGGTGGCGGCATCAGAATAGTGACTAAGGCAGGTAGTTTGAACCCAGATTCATTTCTCAACGTTTGGGTGAGGCGTCATGGCTGAGGTAATCTGACGCCTAAGGCATTGATGTGTGGAAATACTGGCCGAACCACGCCTGATTCATCTTGACAAAGGTCAGTCGTTCCACATTTCCCGTGGACAAGCGGGTTCTCCTTGGGGTAACGATGGCCCCCGCCGCTGAACACCCGCTCTGATGCCACACTACTAGCCGGGCAGGACAGCTTCTCCACTGCAAACTCAGCAAGTTGCGGCCACACATCCAGTTTGGCTGCCCAGTAGTCCAGCGGATCTTCTAACTGGAGTGGCAGAGTGCATCTGGACCGGGAGATGATGGCAAAGAGAAACAGCTCCCTTCTGCAGAGGTTGTGGAGCCTTGACTGGCTGCAATGGCATGCGTGCCACTGGGCGCTGCTGCTGCTACGGCGGCAGGATGGAGCCACGTTTCTTCCAGGCCACCGGATGGTGACACTGCATGTGTTGACGCAGGGCCGTAGTGCTAACGTTAGCTCCCTGGCCACGCTTCACTTTCTGCTTACAGATTCTACATATACCCATATTCGGACTCCTCCGGGTGTCTTAGCAAAGAACTGCCACACCGCCGAGTATCTGATTTTACCGTCCAACGCTCCGCACTGGGACTACTACGCGCTGCCTCGCTGAGCCCCTGTGCCGCTACTTTCTTGGACCTGCGAAGCGGGTTTTCTACCCCGTGGCCGCTTGGCTCCCGAACTCCCACTGCTGCTACCCTGCTGACTCACGGCCACACTACCCCCTTGCTGGCTGTGCCGCTGTCTGAGGCACAAGCTGACGCCCTCTTCTCCTGACGATGATGAAGCCCTTGCTTCACCCGGCTCCCAAGTGCGGTTGGCTACATCATCATCGATTATTGTTTGATCTTCACTGCTGTCCTCATCACCGGTCTTGGTATGCAGTGGCTGATCCCTCACAACATGACCTCCCATGCCACTCTCCACATCTATACTTTGACGCCTACTGCAAGAAGCAAAGGATATTGGTCCCATTTCTTCGCTGCCAAGTAGGCGCTGACTGTCCTCCTCAAATTGTTCATCCTCTCTGTATAGTGGCGCTGAGCCCAGACCACAGTAGTTCACTGGCTGAGGGAACCAGATGGGACAGTGGCTGGTTGAGGACAGGTGAGGGCCGCTGACCCGCACCTGGGCCATGCCAACTAAGGGTTGTGTCTGACGTTCCCACCGACTCTTGGCTGGGGTTGTCAGATGTCATCTGGGAGGAAGTGGATGACCTAGTCAACCAATCAAGAACCCTTGGGTTGCTGGTCAACACACGGCCGCTAGATGACAGCGGCAGTTGTGGCCTCACCGAGTGACCCCTGCTGCGACGTCCCCTTGCTGTGCTGCGACCTTGGTCTGCTCCAGGAATGTTTGTGCCACTGCCACTCGCATGTGAAGAGCCTGCCACCTCTCTGTCTGACATACTGTTTGTTCTAAAATGTACAGACACTGTTTGATGAAGATATCTGTATATGATAAATACACACCCTGTATTTGACTCCAAATGAACCCACTAACAAGCTTGGGTAACCCTTGGATATAAATTGCGCTCCACAAATGGGCCGGAAAAATGTACTTGTATGTGCCATTTAAAAACTCTTTGTATTTTACTGAATAGAAAAGCGCAAACAGGCTTAATTAACCTTCGGATATGAATTATGCTACAGGCAAAATTTCTTCTTTGGCGTTGAAAAACACCGTTTCTTTTACTGACCACAACAGCAGAAAAACACTTAATTAACCCTTGGATCTAAATTGCGCAAAAGAAATGAGCTGCCAAAAATTACCAGCTATGTAGCGTGTTAAAACGACGTGTATTTTACTGACCACAACAGCAGAAAATACACTTAGTTAACAATTGGATCTAAATTGAGCAAAAGAAATGAGCTGCCAAAAATTAACTGGTATTTGGATTGTAAAAACGCTGTTTCTTTAACTGAATACAACAGCAACAGGCTTTGATAACCCTAGAAATATTCAATGTGCTCCAGAATTGAGCAGATAGCATTAAAATGTATTTGCAGCTGAATTGGACACACACTGGACTTCAATTCCAATACCCCACAAAATCAGAATTAGAACGTAAGAGAAGCAGTCTCTGAGCAAAGCTGTGACACCCCCCAAAAATCGCTGTATAAAAGGTCTGTCTTTTGTGTGAGATCTCTAATACTGGAGCTGTAGCAGCTACAACTCGGCAAAGAGAGAGGAGTGTGAGCAGCCAGCGTTGCGTCCGGACTTATATAGTGCGGTGACGTCACAGAATCCTGCCGGTCTCTGATTGACTTCATCTCTGCACATGTCATTTAGGCTATGCCTTTCTTCCTCCCAGACTTCTTTGCCCCATGTAATGCCATGTGCTCGCAGCCATTTTATCAATTAAAAATACGCTTCGTTCCCGCGAATCACCCCAAACTTCGACTTCGTTCAGAATCGAAGTTTTCCTGAAATGTTAAACGAATTTCACTTCGTTAGAATCGATTCGCCCATCTCTAACTAAAAATATTAAGACAGAGGCTCTATCTCGTAGTTTTTGTGCCATGCAGTACCCCAGAGACTGCTCCTGAAACGATCCTGCCCTCCGGAGTAGTAGTAGCCATCATGGATCATGACCTTGCCATCGCTATTCCTACCTCTCAAGATCTGGCCCCCAAGGACACCCCAGCTGATAAATTGTTTGTGCTTCCGGGTACTGCTCTGTATTGGCAGAATACCTTGGTATTGCTTCACCAAATATCTACTCTCAAGATTCTACTGGTAGCGCTCATGGTCACATGATGCTCATGAGTTTGTGTCAGCATGTGAGGTATGTGCTAGGACTAAAGTACCTAGAAATTTGCCGAAGGGTCTCCTTCACCCTCTTCCTAAGAAACCCTAGATCCATGTTTCGATGGATTTTATAACTGATCTGCCCAATTCCCAAGGGAAAACTGTTATCTGGGTTATTTGTGATAGATTTTCTAAAATGTGCCACCTGGTGCCCCTGAAGAAATTACCCAGCGGCACGTACATCGTCTGCATAGCATCCCAGAAAACATTATATCTGATTGTAGGGTACAGTTTGTATCCAGATTCTGGAAGGAATTTTGTGGACGGTTCGGTATCTGTGTTTCTCCTCCGCATTTAATCAGACTCTGGCCATATTTTGACACTGATGTGTGCCCATAGTCTTGAGATATGTTTACACAGCTGATTTTGATGCTGTTTTCGAGGCATTTCCGCTCCTAAAACAACATAAAAAAAGGCTCCAAAACGCCCCCAATTAATTTTAACCCCTTACCGACATAAGGCATATGGATACATCCTGATGCCGGTAAGCGGTTTTGTAGAGAGATCGCAGCTCAGCACACCCAGCGGTTCTAGCGCAGGGGGGCACCGCCACCCCCCATGCTGTTTAACCCCTTAGATGGTGCAGCAAAGATAGCCGCACCATCTAAATTAATGAGAAACGGTGCAGTGCACCATTCTTCACTGCAATTGGGACACCCACGGCAAAATCACGGGCTCCCGATCGCTGGCAGCGATGGAAGCCTTCACAAGGCTTCCAGCTGCCATGTTTAAAGTAAAAAAGTTAAAGTTAAAGTAAAAAAAATATAAAAAAAATTGTAAAAAAAGTATTAAAAGTTCAAATCACCCCCCTTCTGACATTTTACAAATAAAAAAAAATATTAAAATATAACATAATTTATCCCGTACGCTGAACACCGTAGAAGAAAAAAAAATGTCAAATGCCAAAATTGCGGGTTTTTTGGTCATTTCATGTCCTATAAAAGTGGTCAAAAAGTCACATGCATTCCAAACATGCATTCCACACTTCAGCCTACAAAAATTCCCCCTCACTCAAGCCTGTAGGTGTTAGTAGAAAAATGTTATTGGTCTAAAATGGCGCCGCAACGCAAATTTCAAAGATAGAAAATATTTGGAATTTTTTTACGGTACCAAAACATAACGGAAACCGTACATGTTTGTTATTGGAGGATGTGTATCAACCTGTAGAATACAGAATACGCATAACAATTTTGAAGAATTATGAACTCCATAAAAAAAAAAAACTCCCGCAAACATGGCGCAAGTACGGTTTTTTTCACATTTTGCCCCTCTTAGAATTTTTTTGCTGTTCCACAGTATATTCTGTGGTAATATGAATAACACCATTAGTAAGTACATATTGTCCTGCA
Source organism: Phyllomedusa bahiana (assembly GCA_025379985.1). Lineage (NCBI taxonomy): Eukaryota > Metazoa > Chordata > Amphibia > Anura > Hylidae > Phyllomedusa > Phyllomedusa bahiana. The sequence continues at coordinate 66,440 of JAODAL010008454.1, forward strand.
AAATAAAAGCCCTCGTGTCTATGTAGGTGGAAAAATAAAAAAGTTATGGCTTTCAGGAGGCAAGGAGGACAAAACTTTAGAGCCATAATATTATGGCCGTTCGTCAGAAAGGAGTTAATTGATGTAAAACAGCGTTGTAGTTCACACACAACAAGATTTTTATGCGCGTTTTAGGCTCTTCTCTGGATGCTGTTTTGGCCGCTGAAAAAGAATTGTCATGTCAGTTCTTGAAGTGTTTTCAATGCTGAAAATCACCATAGGAATCAATGGAAAGCTTCAAATCTTCGTCCAAAACTTTGGTGCATTTTTAGAATGCGGTTTTTGGCGTGCTTTTGATGCTTTCTTCGGTGCAGTTTTTGCCCTGGCTATTAATCTGTATGGGTGTTTCTGAAAGAAAACAGTGTTGAAAACCTCATCCAAAGCCTCATCTGAAAAGTCGCTTTTGATGAGTTTTCAGACAAGGTTTTGGCACATATTTGAATTTTCAGCCGTGTGGACTTACCCTAAAAGCATAGGCTATAAATGTCTAAAAAAAATGGGTCCCCGAAATCCTCTAGGCAGGAGTGGTGGCCGCTCCTCTGCAACTCTCATCATTCTATTCTAAGGGACAGATATGTAAGTGTCCTTGACCCCTTTAAATCATCCAGAGACTGTATTTTCGGAATCGCCATAATATTTGAGCAACCATGAACCTTCATCTCTATCAGTGTCTTGTCCACTGCTGGGTCTTTTATTTCAGTTTGAGATATTCTGTTCCTTTTATGTCACTTGTGCCATTGTTAACTCTTCTAGAAACTTCTCCCAAAGCAATATCTTCTCTTTTCTAGCTCCTCCAGTGCACGGCTCAAATGAACTGAATCACTGTTGAAAATGCTTCTTATAAGCTCTCCCATGAATGAGCAGATGAAATGATCCGTCTATTAAGGGCAATTTCCTTCTAATGTACTAGTAAACCCATGAACTGAGGTGCTGCTCTCATCTTGGACAAAGCGTTAGCTATTTCTAGGATTAATAGAGTTTCTCAAGCTTCATGTAAAAGACACCGAAGAAATAAGAGAACAATGGGGCAGATTTACTATTTCAGTTTTTTAGCATGTGTAACTTGTGCCAAATTGTATTTTACATATTCTGATTTATTATTTTAAGGTACAGAGAATTTTATAAATCTAGTTCATTGGAACATGGACCACTATGTAGTAGTGAATAGTCTTAGTTTAGCTTATGTCTTAGCCGGTGCATTTTGTGACACTTATTGGCACTAAAAATTTACAGCAATTTGCGCTTTTGTCACAGACTATGTTGCAGATATTTCTACATTAATTTCAATAGCTTTTCTCATTGAAGTAATTGTTATGAATCCTCCTGCTGTTTTATCTTCTCCTGCTTAGTTTCTGTGTTATGTCTGTCTTGTTGTCTGTGTTTGTATGGAGTGGTTACATGGCAACTGTTCAGGATCCTTGCTTATCAACTGATATGGTTGCTCACCTGAGCTTATTAGTATTGTGCTGTCCCACCTAACTGGGACACACCATTATATGTGTATTAGGCTATGCTCACACGGCATAATTGCGGGGCATAATTACGCCCTGCAATTACGCCGGGACTTCGGGAGCTCGTGCCGACTCCCATGGGGCGGGGGGCCGACAGCTCGCCGACCCCATAGCATTCATTACTAGCGGCGCGTATTCGCCGCTAGTAATTGACATGTCACTTATATCCCCCCACGGGGTATTGTGCGAGCGGGAAGAGGAAGTGTAATCCATAGTTCTCTATGAGAACTGTGGATTATCGTAATGACTGGGACGTATCTCGGCTGAAATAAGTTCCAATTTCACCTGTGTGAACATAGCCTAAGTGTTATGTCTATTATGCAATGTTTGATGTGTTATGCTGCCACCGTGTGGCTATTGTTTGCAACTGATTGTATGGTTATGTTGGATGATGTAACTCCCATACTTCTTTGCTTTGTGCTCTTCTTACTCTTCTGTCACATCCTGCCTCATTGTAGCCGTGACTCCATCTTGTACAGACATGTTTGCACAGAGCTGAGAGGAGAAATCATTTTGACTGCATATATTGTAACCCCCTATGTGATATCTCAAGGTACAGTGAATAAACTACCCTGAAGGCACATCCATTGCATCCTTCTTACTGGATCTCCACATGCTTTGGAAGGGGATTGATATAAGAAGTTCACTATCTTCCATACTCTTGTACAGAGACAGACTTCTCACATCTATCAGGGAGTTCTCTAATGTATACCAGTGGCAGAATAAGTATACTCAGTTGAAAATGGCAACCTGATTCCAGAGTATAAGAATATGGATCTTGTGGCGTTCTGTTCTGTTGGACTGCTCTCTTCTGTCTCTTGTGAGCTCAGTGGTGTTCGATTGAAGTATCTTGCTTCTTGTCTGAGTTTGAGACCTTGCAGTTTTTGAGAAATATAGATTTTCTGTTTTCACGACCATCGTTTGGGTTCTGTCCATGACTCATTGTATCCTAAAACCACTTACTGCATTAGGTTCAGTTGTTAGTTCAGGAATATTTGAGGTAAAGGTGTAAGGGTTACATCAGCTATAGATGTTACAATATTATGGAGGATAACATGAAGGACAATTATTGCTATAACTCCCCTGTTGCTGGAGAGTACACACATTTGAATCTCCGCCAAACTGTGCACCTGTCTTCGTCTGCTACGGTTTGTGGTTATATGCTTCATATGCCTTTGTACGTGCTTCTTGAATTGCTTGTTGTTGTTTGAAGCCCACCAGCGGATCTAGCTGCAGATTTTGCAGCAGATCTGCACATGCAAGCCATTCCTGAGTAAGCTAGTTGGCAATCAAAATTGTCTTAATTACAGCTCCAAGTGTGGGCACCATCTATTTTTCCCAGGCTTTTGAATGGCATATTAACTTATACAGGGCTGGTATAAGCATCAGACAAATGAGGCTATGGTATAGGCTTATTGGGCTATGCTTAGGCTTATTCAGCTTTTCAGACCCATTGTTATAAAGGTTCACATTAGGGTACTCTCACAATGCCTTAGGTTCTATTGCCTTAGAGGACCCATAGCCCATTTTTCATTGGAGCACATCTTATATTTTTAGTGCAAAAGCTCTTGGAGGCCTAATGTAGACTGACCATTCTTGCATAATGGCAGTGCAGAGGAACCAGTAGCCAAAGACAGCCAACAGACTTTGGGGCAATTAGAGTACTCCTTAAATTTAAAGTATAGGACCTGACAGGGAATCTCTATGACTCTAGACAAGGGTCCACATATGCCTGAAATCAGCACTGGGTTTACACATGACTAAAGAGTATAAAGTATGTATAACTTTATATCTAGACATGGTGCTTCTCCCTAATGAGATACCAGACTCAATGCCTCTCACCTAGCCAGCCAATGAGTACTCTGCACTGATGAGAGGCAAACACTCCAAAATAGATGAACAAACAGGCAGAGCTTTAATCCCTTTCACATTGCAAGGCTCAGTGAGTCAATTGTGACTTGAGGAATGCTACTGTCACGTTTGCACCATCTGTCTCTGGTCGCCGGCCACGGCCGATGCGACCATAACTGTGGCTTGGCTTTCTTTCCATACTTCCTGTGTGAACTCTGTTCTTAGACCTGGGATCCTTATTGATTTCTGGCCAACACTAATGGCCAGGAATCCTCCAGCACTCTTAGGGGTTAATCTGTTCTCTGGGTGATTGACAGTTTCTGCTTCCTATCACTTCTGCTCTTCTTCTTCCTCTTTCCTATTTATAGTCACTGCTTCCTCCGTCCTGTGCCTGCTATATTGGTTCCGTCCCTATAGTTCGCCTTTCTCTCTTTGGATCTCCTGAGCTATTCTGACTTTGCTTGTTTTTCCGGTTACTCTTGGTCTCATGATTTTGTACTGCGCTGCCCGTCCCAGTACCGGCTAGGACTGTCCGACTACTCTTCCTTGTTCTGTGTTTGTTTGTCTCTGTCTGTGTTTCACTTGGCTCAGTGTACTCATTAGTCATCTGGTTGGCGCCGGCCTATTAAGGAGTCGGGTTCCCCAAAATGCAGGGACAGAGGCTGGGACCAGTGTCAGGGCCTCACTTGTCTGTGTCTTGGTGTGTGTCCCTGATAGTCCCTGACAGCTACACTGTAGAGTTCCAGCTCTTTTCCCATAACCCTTATAGCATTGCACTAATATGAAGCAACCCCCGTGGGCATTGTAATGGCAGCCATCTTGGTTTTCATCCAGTTTTCAAGAAAAAGCATCAGAATTTTTGATAACCAACAAAAGAGGATTTATGACCTATGTTGACTGGATTTTTTTTCTACTGTAGTGGAAGAATTTAGAACGACCAGCAATAAGAACAATTGTCTACTGTATTGGTGTCTAGGGGACTATATCAAAGGGTCGTTCCTCAGGGAACAAGTAACAAAACACTAAAATTCATGACTTTTCCAAACCAAAGTTTACAATAGATTATCTGAGTAAAAGGAAATGAAATCATCTGAGGCATTAGAATTGTTACACTGTACAATAATGTCATCTATATGCTAATTGCTTCTCTTTATTACCGCTACAATGAGTCAATGTCAATGTTGATTTGCTGATTGTCCATGCCACATTTATATTCAATATAGAAAAAACTTAGCGGCTTCTCTGAAGGGAGACTCATTAGTAAAAACTGCAAAACAAAACTTTTACATAGAACCAAGGTTGATGAGAACATTTCTTAAGACAGAGGCATTATTGGTGCAGTAAATTAATTTTTAATTTAGTACAGGCATAGAGAATTACGTTGCAAAAAATAAAATGGCGCCCACTTCCAATGTGCCGGTTCATGCCATAGACTTCATCCCTTTTCCATCCTAGGCATTATCATCAACTGGCTTCAGGAGCCATCTAGATGTCATGTAAAGAGGTACAGTGGACATAAAGAACCATGTCAAGTGAATGACTCGTCTTCATCCAGTGGTGCCAAGTGCACTCACGTCCAATCTCTGGATCGGAACAGCTGACTGACTGGGCTAATCTCAAATAATGTCAGATATCTTTTTTTCAAGATGCTGGGAATCACAAGCAGCACCCTGAAAAAGCATTCTAGGGGTCAGTGCTGTGCCTGCTGAGTGCCCACTATATTGATACTGTATTGATATGTGCTACAGTATATCTCACAAGTACACACTCCCATTTTTGTAAATATTGTATTATATCTTTTTATGGGACAACCCTGAAGATATGACACTTTGAAACAATATAAAGTAGTCAGTGTACAGCTTGTATAATTGCATAAATTTGTCCTCAAAATAACTCAACACAGTCATCAATGTCTAAACTGCTGGCAACCTGTACCATATGCTGTTTTTAAGGAAAATTGTGGATAAATATTCTATTCCTTTACTACTTCCATTGCCCTGGATTATCGTGCATGGATGCCGGTTCTTTCAATTTTTCGGAGTGGTTAAAAGGAGATCCAAGCATCTTCAGCACATAGAGTATGAATATATAGAGAAAAAAATGAAGGATCGCTCACCGTGCTTCTGCTCGTGTGTTTGCACTTGTAACATCAGCTGTGCTCATCAACACTCTCCGCTCGGATTCCTGGCTCCCGGCAGAGAGCCCAACAAAAGTATGCAAAAAGGGAAATGGTTCCAGCGTATTTGGTGAAAAAAAGGAGCTTGTTTATTCACACATAAATAAGTGCAGACGGTACATAGAAAAAACTGGGTTAAAACCTACGCGTTTCAGGCATTGTCTTTCCTGCCCTTGATCTTCAGCACATGCTTGAGAAGGGAAGCACTGACTCCCAAAACGTCACCGCTGTGGGATGCAGCACAGTTGTGCGCTTGGCACCTCTGCAGTCTAACTATGGGCACTTAAAAAAATAAAGAGAAAATATGGAGAATCTCTAAAATATGGACTGACGTAGTAACAGGTTTATTTCTGTATTTGCACATAGTAGGTTATTGTTGAATGTATTACTAAGAAATAAGTGGAATATTATATACAGCCTATGTGTGTTGTTTGACGTCTGCCCATTCATGCCAATGGTTCTAAGCTACAATACTAGTCATTAAATATGGTAGGACAGCTGGATTGACTGCTGCCTGTGTCAGACTGACACAAATTGTAATGTATTAGAATATATGAATATGCTAATACATTACTAAGTGTAAAAAAAAAAAAAAAGTAAAATCCCTTTATGGTATTTAAAAAAAAAGTAATAAACATAAAAGTGTATAAAAAAATAACTAAAATAAAAAAAATGTAATAAAAAATAATTGCGTACATTGCACACACAAAAAAACTCTACACATATTAGGTATCCACACGACTGTAATAATCTGTAGAATAAATCTAACAAGTTAAGTGTGAAATGTGAATGGTGCAAAAAAAAAAAAACATTAAAAAAATTTGAACAAAAATTTAGCAATAATTTATAAGTGAACTTAAACTATTCCTCTATAACTTCTCCCGCACTTCATCATTGAAAACAAAAAGTTACGACTGTGCTGGTCATTTGCTACTTTTCAGTCATTTGGATTAAGGGGTCACATCCCAGGAACATTATATATGAAGATCTAAGGATAGATGAGGAAATTATTGGCTTGGAAGTGTCTCCATCCCTGAAGTTGTTTCTCATGCTCTTCCAGTCTATCCCTGTGATGAGCTCTTACAGTGTTTCCATAGAGGAGAAGCCATAGGCAGATGTCAGTGACCTTAATGAGCAGGTTTCTTTGCCTGCAGCTGTTGATGAATTGCTTGCCAGGAAAGTTTAAAGGCACCAAAGAACAGGCTAATGGTGGGCATGTAGCAGTACGGCAGTGAATGGACTCTGGCAGTGGCTCTAAACAATAACTTCAGTTTACTTTAGGATATAATTCCAACAGTGCTTAAAGTCAATGCAGAATGCAGAAATTCTGGGACAATGAAGCCTAGGTAATCTTCTTTGGTCAAGTTTCACCTAAAATTCAAAAATTAGTTCCTTTTGAACGCTTTGTTTGTGTTTTTGTTGTTTTTTTGTTAATTCTAAACCTAAAATTGCTTGACCAAAAAAATGTAAGGCGACATGTATGAATTTGAATGCGCCTTTTGTAATTTGGCGCCGACACATCAGTTCAAAAAGGATATAGAGGAGTGTCGAATACAACAGTTCATATGAAAATTTTTGGCGCATTACATAGAGTGTTATGTGCCAAACTTTGTATGGCAGTTTTGCATCAAACTTTGGCACATTAAAATGTGTCGTCAGGCGCACATCGCACTAAGTTTGGTCGTACACCTGTAAAGAACCGGCAATCTACGGCAAAAAAGGCATATGTGAATTATTACATGCCGCCCTTAGTATCGGCAGGATTCAGCAATCTAAGTCACAAAAACGTGTTTGAGGGCGTTGGGTTATTAACCCCTTCCTGCCATAGCTTATTTTTTTATTGTCATGTTTGTTTGTCTCTCCCCGCCTTCCCAGAGCCAAATCTGTTTTTTTATTTTTTTCCTCTACATAGACTTATGGGAGGTTTTATTTTGCGGGACAAGATGAACTTTCTAATGGTGTTATTCATATCACCATATAGTATATATTGGAAAACTGCAACAAAATTCGAAGTGGGGCACTTGCACTATGTTTGCGGGAGTTTTGTTTTCACACCGTTAAATATTCATTATAAAGTATGTGTTATCTGTATTCTACAGGTTGATATAATCCGGCAATACCAGACATGTCGTGTTTTTGTTAAGTTTTGGTAAAAAAAAATCCAGACATTTTCTATTTTTTTAATTTTTGCCACGGCGCCATTTTCAGCGACCAATAACTTTTTTGTACTTCTTCCTTAGGACTTGAGTAAGGGGATATTTTTATGGACTGATTTGTCCTTTTTACTGGTACCAGTGTGGAATACATGCAACTTTTTTGATTACCTTTATTTCAATTTTAGGGGACGTAAAATAACCGAAGAAACAGAATTTTGGCATTTGGTGTTCAGTGTACGGGAGGTCCCGATTGAAGTGTTTGTCATGTTTGCTGCAGTGTCTAAAGGGTGAAACGACACAGGAATGAGCCAGCTCCGATTTGCAGCCAGCATCTGCAGGTTTTATAGCGGAATCACAGTGCAATCCCGCTACAAAGCCCCTTACCGACATTATGATGTACTCAAGCATCAAATGTCGGTAAGGAGTGTAATGGGTTTTCTCACTACAATGGTTAGCTTTTGACATGTAGGGACAGGTGAATAAAGACTTTTTCTAAATACATTGGTTTGTTGATTTTTCTTTGGTCAGGAAATAAAGAAGATTTTATATCCTCTGAGGAAAAATTTGATTCTAAACGAAGCCGAAATTCCTGGCAATTCATGGTAACAAATCTTTTTTTCTAAAATGGCCACGAGCACATGGTGTGACATGGGGCAAAGAACAATGGTAGAAAGGAAGGAACGCCCTCAATGCCAAGACATGCAAACATGCAGCCAATCAGCAGCTAGCCAGCTTCTGTGATGTCACAGCCCTATAAATAGGCCAGCCATTTTACATACTGCCACTTGCCACTGTGTCTCTTATGTACACAGACCTCTCTGCAGCAGCACTAGATTGCACTCTGTGCCAAATACTTTCGATTTTATAGTTACTGGAGTGAAATACCTTTCAACTACACAGTATGTGTGTGTGTCCTATACATACATGTATCAGCGTTTAACACAACAGGTTCTGTCATAACCTGTGGAATCATCTGAAGATGGTTTAAAAGGAGTGCGCTCTTTGACACTATCTTGGCCCTCAGCTTGGTTCTTTCAAGCTGGCGCTGACGTTACCTTATCAGGCTGCGTTCCCACTTCAGTTATTTGGTCAGTTTTGCTCCTGTAAGTGCCCAGAGAAGTGAAGTGTGAAGCGTTTCTAAGAGCGGCAGCTGTCATGTGCGTGTCATACTAAAAGACAGCATTGTATGAAGACCAAACCACACTCCCAGCTGCATATTTCAGCATATGGCAACAATGTTCTATCAACACCCAAACAGCTCATCTGCCAGACCAGGAACATAGTTTTATTTTTACTCTACATCTAAGTGCTATTCATTGTTAATCTTATAATTCGAAATCGAAACAAATTTTATGGAAAATAACCAACTCATCTCTGGACCAGACACAATCTCGCGTCACCAACCTATCTCCCTGATCCCTCTTATTGCTCAATGTTTCAATTGCTTAATTAACACGATGTCAGTCACTCAATCCCTCCATGAAAGTAACACCTACCTGCAGGGTCTATCTTTCTTAGCTACTCACATTGTGAGTCGAAGCTTCTCATCTGAACTAAGTAAACACTCTTTGATAGCCTGCAATCTGACATTCCTGTATAACGTGAGACGATTAAAAGTGTTACAGGAACATAACTAGAGAGGGGGGGTGGGGTGGAGGGGGGGGAACAGCAGCATGTCAGACTGTGTCCATCACTACTAATACAATCAACCCATACCCTCAAACCATCGTGAGATCATTAAGTAGTAGCAGGATTTCCTTCACAGTACTAATAAGATAGAAATATAAATATATAAAGTCTCTATATATTAAATACAATAAAAATATATAATCATAGTACGAGCTTTCACGTCCACGTTTTTGGACGCCCATCTTGTGACGCGTCTCGGGGGGTTTCTCAGCTCACGGATATCGCCGCATTATTCGAAAGACTATTGATACTTCCAACTTCAGGCTTTGATTTAACCAGTTTATTCAGTCACAGGATTACAAACAAAAACCAACACAAAACAACTCAAGCCGTCTCGGCCACTAACTAAATCACATTTAGTAAGCGCCTTCCTACCCATGGCCCTCGGCCTACCAGAGCCGAGCACCATACACACTTTCCCCACACTGTGGTCAGACATAGCTCACGCCAACGTCCTCTATGGGGGCAAGAGCCTCGTCACCACTCCTCTGTACAGAGCTCCCGATACATCTCCACGTCTGCTGGACCACACCCCCGTATACCTGAAGGCCCAAGCCTTTATAGGAAAACCGAGACCAATCCAAATCCTGGCCTGGGCATGGGGAGTAGACCCCAACGCCGACACATTAGTCTACTCACAATAAGAGCCGACCCAGGAACGGCTGAAAAGCCACAAAATACTACACACTAGCCCAACCAACTTAGTGAGAGCGTGTCAACAAATTACAGCATTCGGAAGCGTGGCTCCTTATACCAAACAAGGCCAGGTATCCTCTGACCTGGCAAGTCTGCATTAGACTTCAACTCGCGCGTAATAAACTCACCACCTGTGGCAGATAGGTAACTACCTAATAGTTGCCCTTCAACATACCCACCTATCCTCTGAATAAGAGGCCGTAAGGTTCCTTTTTACACCTCGCACTACCCATCCTCTCAGGATCAAAACTCCACACAGAGGGAACCCTCTCACCCAGCTATGTTGCTTCTGGTCTCTTCTCTGGAAGCACGCCCACTACTTCTACCGAGGAAACCCCTTTAAAATCTCCCCCACCTGTTACCATACCAAACAGCCGTCGATAGAGGTACAACTATCCTGATTTCTGCTGGACAGCTCATAGATCATCCATATCATTCCACATATTCCCTATCCTCCTGGTATCTGTTTGTCTATGGGCAACCTCTACCGCTACTCATCAGGGGCAGAGACACAAATTTTTATCCAAAAAACACTCAGCCGTTGGGCTCATATACCCATGTCGCTCACCTCCATAACTGGCCACAGACAGTTTACTGCCACTTACTACTTGTGCACGGACACGTATGCCTCCACTCTGCATGCCAAGCATATCACCGAACTTCAGCCCCCACAAAAGCTGACATCACAGAAGTACTCTTGATAACTCCAACCAACAGCGCTTATCATGCCTTGTAGACGAGACCTTCTCCACACACAGGTTACCTTGTGCAACATTGTTAGCCCAATGGCAGTGTCTTACCTCAATTCGGGTTCTCCTCATAAGCAAACAGTGCCCCTGGGTATAGTCACCGCAACCACACTAAGCAGCACCAGAAGCAGAATGACGCACACCTCCTCCGGTTCTGCTGAATCCACGCACGGCCTCAAGAGGCACACCTGACCAAAACCCTACGACACTCTCTTGGTACTGCCGTTTCACTAATCGAACGAACCCAATACATCTCTTCCTCCCTGACCATCTTCTTGTGTCTCTTAGGATCTCAGATACAGCCTATAAATTTCTCTGAACGCCTGAAGCTCCGCCTCATGGCTCCATATTATAGCTACATGTATCACTCTCGGTATCTCCTACCAGGGGGACTCTAGAACTACGCTAGCACAGTGTACCACCACACTTCGAAGGTACAACCTCCACTTGACAGTGAACGGACTTGAGAGACGGTTATGCACAACGGGATGTATACTTTCTGAGAGCTGCGTGCCACCCATTACCTTTAGGACACAGGAATACTGGTCTACCAGCGGCGGTATCACTACAGACACTCACAACACCAACAGAGGTAAAGTCCTTGCCGAAGACCTCAGCCTCCTTACCAACAGGTGAGTTCCTCTAGTCTGAGAGGACTCAGCTCCATCCTCCATTCATCATGACTTACCTGTGCTGTGAGAAGACCACTTCTGTCATATGGCCCTGTATTTCACATATATGTTCCTTACATGCAATATCATTGCAGGACAACAGGGTCACTTGCACTACACCTGAAGGGCTTCACAGTAGCCTGCCGATTATAGGGTAAAAAGACTGTGGTGAGACCACTTGAGGAGGCCTATATTGCACTCTAAGCAGAGGCCGAACAAACTGTTGTCAGAGCTCTTGGCAACCAGAGAGACCCTCGCCGAATACTCGAGAGCAACACATTCCCCTGAGCACCACGCTTATTACACCTAGCTCCATTTAGCAGCACGACCCTTTGATACGAAGCAAAGTGAATGTAGCAAGATTTTTCCTTCATCCATTCCCGCACATGCCATTGAGCTCTATGGCGTAGAGAGACTCTCAGTTTCTCATGCTGTGACACTCCTATATCTTGAGCATCACCATCCAGGGAGCGCAGCCAGACTAACTCTCCTTCTCGGATCTCAACTCATAACCCGACCTGCTGTGTTCACATTAGGCAACTCAGACACATTCTCACACCAGTAGGGGCACGTCAGACATTCTCTGGCTGGACGAAGCCCTCACCTGTTATAAGTCATCACACACCACCGGACCGAACTCCTCTGTGAAGTACTGTAAGTTTTCGATTCCACTCGCCTTGTCTCTCCTTAAGGTACACTTAGTAGTCTTAACGGTCAGACTCTAGCAGTCCTCTTTATCAATGAGTGTAGACTGATTCAAATACAATCTCTCACCATGTCCTCTCACAAGGGGTTCATACACAGCTATACAGCCTAGACTCATGCCGTCAGGGTCTAGCCCCGCACACCCCTCCTTCCACACTGCAGTCTATTGTTGACCATAGGCAGTAAAAGTTCTTATACTGGTCAATACAGCAACCCATTTTGGCTGCATAAGTGAAATCACTATACACAAGCAGAGCTCTAGTCTTATACGACTTATTCTCTACACAGGCTCACAATCTGACGTGACAGGTGACATTCATTGCAGGCGCCAGACACACTCCACCAAGAGCTGTGATCGACACTTCTATACAAAATCGAGTTCTCCTCACAACTACTGTAGGAGACAAACATATCTCAGACCTTCCAGGCCCATACATCCGGCTGCTTTTCACACTGGATGACATGAACGGGTTGCGTCATCAATGACACTGGAGCACGCGCAATCAACCTTCGCACTTCTGAGCAGGCTCTACCATCTGGCATCTAAACCACAAGTTGAGCGCTTGGGCGGTCACTGAGTACACACATCCTCCTGCAGTGACATACTCTCAGCATTAACTTCTCCACACTAGGCCCTCTGAATCCAGTCCAGGGGGCCGAAACAGTATGCTCTCACTACCTGCGATAGTTATTGTGCGCAGCCTCTTAGATGCCGCTTGTTCACAACAGGACTGCACCGTGAGCGGCAACACAACATCAGTCATCACTTGTCTAGGTTACCCTGCCAGTTGGCTTTAGAGGACAGCTATTTCTTGAGCGCTTTGGAAGCAGCTACAGCTATGGCGACCCAGCTGCCCCTCCCCCCTTCCAGGTAGTGGAACTGAGCTACTTACTAGTGAGGGCCAAGATAACTCAGCTAGTGGCCTTTCTCAAAGTAAATCAAACCCATATTCTAGACCAACTTATCACAAATCCAGACAATTTAGGAATCGCGTCGAGGAGGCGAAACATAAGTTTAATCGAAACGGGGCCTTCTTCTATATTAATCGTTCATCGATTATATACTGGCCGTGAAACTTAGAATACGCCGTTCCGGAGCCCGAGAAACTTCCTCGGCTGTGTCGTCACCTGCGGAGGATTCACGTGTAAGGCGCAGTGTTCTGCCACTTTTCAGAGCTTGCCCCGCATGAAGGAGGGCGGGCAGTAGTCAGCGCGGTGTGATGGCGCAGTGGTACGGGCGTTTCCGGGGTCGGACGCTGCGCCTCGACAACTCCGCCAGTCATGTACGATGCAGCTCGGCAAAGCGACAGCGGCTCCACGTGCAGCGCTCGGCAGCTCCGACAGGCGGACCGAGTAATTTCTATTTTGGTCTAACCAACTCTCCGGCGGTCGAGGGCGAAGTGAAGCAGGATCGGAACATTGAGAGGAAGCACTAGGCAAAAGAATACGCAAGAGACAATCTACAGGCGCTCCGTCTTCCTATGGTGCAGCAGTAGTATAATTCCGAAAAAATCGCCATTTATTAAAGCAGGAGGAGAATAACCCGAGTGTCAGAAAGAAAGAGACTGGTGAACGTAAAAAAATAGAACATTACACTTTCCAAAACTCTATAACGGCGCAAATATCAAGAAATTGAGTGATATTGGAAATTGCCGGGAAACACAGTACAAATTCCAATTCTGAAACCTTTTCTCAATGGTCGGATAAAACCACCAATCAGAATATGAGATCGCGACAGTGAACCATTAAAATCCGATGGGAGCAAGGATGTTGAACCAATTCAGAAACGCCACAGCTGGGACATTATTTTTCAAATACACACAGACATAAACAATGCTGAAAAGAGCTAGAATTGGTTAGAGGTGCTACCAGGAGACTTGCTTAGCTCAGCCAATACAGAATAATAGAGCTACCAGTAGATCCCATTCTAGCCTATAGTAGAATTATGAACAATAAACAATAGGACGACGACAAAGAACCCATTCCCTCACAAGATCTATGGGATAAGTTACTATACACAAACAGCACTCATAACTCCACGGGTGGAATAAAATTACAAAATACAGTAAAAACAACACAGAGACACAGATGCTTGATTGGCTGAGCTAGCGGGTCTGTGGCTATCCAAGCAATCAGAAGCGCGAGCAACTTCTCCCATATAATAGTCCTAATGAGAGATAGGGCGCTCTAGAAATCCTCGGCGCTCAGCGCCGTGCGATCATGAAGTAGTTACATACAAAAAATTATTTTTCTATTAAGTGTAAAACATTATCAGATAAAGAGCAGAACCTCTTTCTACAAATAAATCAGTTAAAACACCCAACAACGCGTTTTGGGTTCTCGGCCGAACACGCGCTACATAAGTGGAATTGCAAAAGATTGGAAGAATTTCCAATCGAGCAAATAAAGATAGATTAAGCTACAGTCAAATTGTTTTTTTAAAAGTCCCCTAAAACACACTACGTCATTGATGCGTCTCGGGTTCATAGAAATGCTCGAATCCAACCAATTTCACTTAATAGGAAGTGCGTGACGAGACTATGTTCCCATTATATAACCTATGGAGGAGGAAATAATGACACCAATCACATCATGTCAAAGGTCGGAAGACACGGTCCCAAATACACGTCGCTCTAAAGTAAATGCGCAGAAACGCGAAAAGCATGTGACTTGGTTTTTGACACAAAGAGAGGCGTGGGCTCGACAAGCTTAGCCAATCACAGCGCGAGCTACTTCTTCCATAGAGTATCTATGTGGTGATAAAGAAATGTCTGAGCGCTTTGACTCTGCTGAAATTGTCTGTTGGCAACAAGTTCATCTCAAAAGAGGCGCCGCTCTATTTGATTCAGACCAATGGCGGTTAGGGGTCGTTGAAGACCCGGACGCTCCCTGATGGGTTTTTTCTGAAATGCAATCGGATATTGTAGGGAGATGTCTTGGAAATGTGGGCCAGGGGAGGGGGAAGGTACGAGGGGAGAAGAGAGAGGAGAGCGAGCGAGGATCAGGATGTTGGTGCACCGATGGTTGGGATATAATATCGGAATGAATTATATGGGGGGGTACGGAAAAAAAAAAATATTAAATCAATAAAAGCATGATTATTCTTTATTTTGTTTTCAACCGCACCCATCACTATGATCCTGGGCTAACGAAAATAAAGAAATAACATGATTTTATTATTAATATTGTTTTTTTCGTTAACCCCCATATTATTATTCATTTTATATACAAATCGGACCTACTTCTGTAGTGTTTATAATTTGTATTCGGCCGTGTACAGTTTGATTTCAGATTGCATTAGAAAAATCCCTAAGGACGTCCGCTCGCTCTCCCGTGGTCCAAATAACGGCGCCTCTTTAACTTACGCAATCACAGAGCGCGCTCAGAATTTCATTTTCCCCCCCAATAGAACTCTATGAGAAAGTAGCTCGCGCTCATGATTGGCTAAGCTGGACGAGCCCCCAGCTGCTTCAACCAATCAGCTCGTTTCTGCATTTACTGTATTTTGAACTGTCCCGCCTTTGATTTGATTGGTCCAACTTTCTCCATAGGATATAGATGGTGTCATTGTCGCTCCATTCTGATTGGTTAATACTCCTTCATAGGTTAGAATGTCCACTGTCCCGCTTCCTATTCGATTTGTCCAAACTCTCATAGGATATAAGGACATTGTCGCTCCTATACTGATTGGCTAGGTTTATTTTTACCAATTAAGAATAGCTTAAACAATTTGAATTACTGTAATTCACCGTCAATTCTCTCTAATTGCAATTCCCCTATGGAGCGCCCGGTCCTCGGCGACAAACGAGCTTGATCTGTGTTTTTAAACTGCTTTAATTGTAACAGAAGGGTTCGGCTCAGAGGTGGAACACAATTTCCTCTAAGTTGTGAGTTATGATTTTGATAGTAATTATACTTTTTATACATCAATCCTAGTCGTATATATTTTTTGTTTATTGTTTGATTTTCGCTAGAAACTTATATTATCTTACTGTTATCTACTATTCACCTTATACATTCGATAGTGTTAAAATTAATACTCCCCAGAGCGTATTTGCATCAGCAAAAATATAACGTATATAGGAATAGCAAGTCTCCACAGAATAAATCCTTCACAGCGGCAGCACAACTTAAACAGAACACAACCATAGGATAGTGCGGGGGTTACGACCTCTAACAAGCGATAGTACACTCTCAGATTGACTAGTGAGGACATAGCAGCCACCTTGAGGCTGCGCCCTATAGCAGGTATGGGAATCAACAAGCGTCAGCTTAGTTGCACGCGTGTGCAGGTATTTTTCTACACATAGGTAATTTTGAATTATCTCCGCATGGATACTGAGATGGTCTAGAACTTCTCCTAGACTAGGACACATATATGGGTCTTTTCTCTGTCGCTCTGACATCCTATCGACTGTGATTGGTCATTACTAAACTTTCTACCATTAGTGACCTAGAATCAGCGCGGGAGTCGGTCCCATTTCTAAGAGCTACCGTTCCCACCCCGCACATTCTGATGTGCGAAATGAAAGGCAAGTCCCACGGTAGATTAACCAATCATACGCTTTCAGCAATTAGTTACTGTAATTTTGAACTATCCCGCCTGTGTTTCTGATGTGTCTAAACTTCGCTCCGTATGGAGTTTACAATGGATTCACTGTCGCTCCAATATCTTGAATTGCAGTGCCTGGATTATAGTCTTATGCCGACCACATCAGAAAGCTTCTATCGAATTCATTGTAATATACTGTATTTCCTCCAATTTCCAAAACAGCACTAAATTGTCTTGAATTAGGAGTATTAGGAAAGTGATTTTGTTTTATAGTATTTCTTATATTTTTAGGTTTCGTTCAGCTCTTTTCCATAGATGTTTCCGCCTTTATAAAAGCGATTTGTTGAATTCATACTACGCACCGACTATGGAATATTTCTCGCGTTGGCAATACCCTGACCTGTCTGCATCGACTGTTTATTCGGCGCAGCTCCCGCACGGGCGTCCGTAAAGACCCGCACTGCGCCCATGTCCCCGCACAGTGCCCCACACAACTGGCCTCAGGCGCAGGGTAACTATTTCCCCCTATGTATGAGTGCCTACCTAACCGGCGGCGAATCATATCTGCATGCCGCCGCACGTAGCGCCTCGGACCGCACTCGCGCCTAACACAACAGTGGCCAGAAGGCGCGGCGCGACTTATCCCCCCGCACCGTTCGCGTAAAACACAGGGCGAGACGTCGGCGGACTTGTACTTGTAATGTAAGCTCATCCCCCAACTCGCAAAACCAACGCTGAAAAAGATGCGGCCCGGCCCAGACATACAATCAGGCGTCAGATTCCGCCCCTGGAAAACTGGCAGCGAAAGGTGTAGCCCCGACCCGAGCGGATTCATACTGAGTGGTCCATAAAAATCCAGAAGACAGTCCATCCCAGATAACTCACATGTCTCAAAATCAACGTCACTACAACATTTGCAGAAGTGAAAACTTATGGGTCTCAATTAGCCGAGAGAAAACAGTGGATTTTCGCTCCTCACCCTCGCAACACACCCGTACAACCAAAGACTTAAGGCCTAACTACCTGACATCCATCATATTAGCGTATCCAGAACTTCTCATGCATCCCCCCACTCACTCTGCACGCACACGAACAAGAATCTCTCATCTGAATGTGCGAGATCTCTACATGTCCACATCGATGAGATACGCATCCCTCACTGTAACTCAGCCTCTCTCCAGACCTCCAACGCGCAGCATAGATAATCTAACAGTAGTCCCAGAACATTGAACTCCCTCATAGATATTGGTCTCACAGTCAATTACTCAGCACCTTGTTTGGGATACTCTATCAGTACAACCGGTATCTCTAATAACATATTACGGCAGTAATACGTAAAGCGATTCTCGAGAAGATCATTGCTTCACGCGAGATGCCTACTAGACTAATTCTCCCATCTAGCTCACCGAATTCAGGGGACTCTCACATCAACACATCTACAGTAAGCGTAAATCTGTCAAAGGAAAGCTCATAGAAAGACTCACCCGAAAATAACGACGTAGCGGTCATCGTATAGGATATTTTGGATACATAATGGGGCAGATTTTAGCGACATTTCTGATACTACCTACTAATGCAGGAAAAATTCTAAGCAATCAAACACACGTAGTACACAGAATTAGACTCGCACCACTATGTTACACGCAAAATTGAACCATCAAATAAAACTATAATAAAAACACATCTTTCAAGACAGATAAGGAATAAAATGGGTATTATGTATTTTAACTAATGTGGTTGTGCACTTATAGGTAGAGAGATGATTTATCACAGATTTGTAATGAAATGTACTAATTGACACAATCACACATGAACTTTAGTCCTATATATGGAGAATACTGATCTACACTCACTCTTCGATCACGTTAGTACTCAATTATTAGAATGAATGTTTTAAATCTCATATTCTGACACCACATACATATTATGTCTAATTAAGAGACCCAAAAGATGCGCTTATCACTAAAGACTTACTACACGATATAAGAAGCTATTTTAGAGTTTAAAGAGTTTATAATCATAACGATAACACTTGATATACTCAGTATGAGAGGAATAATTTAATATTATTGATTATACATACACTCATAGTTTCATAATCCCTAACGATCCAATATTTTGGGATATCACACATCATACAGAATCAAACTAGAAAGATTCTTCAACACATATGGGTAAATTGTGAGAGAGTGTTAGAGGGATGATTTAAAGATTTGAGATTTAATAGTTCTTATATCACACTTGATACCACACACACCTCCATTATTATACAGAAGTTCTTTCACATTGTCTCCAGATATTAACTACATAGATCTATTAAGTTATCTCTATGTCATCTAAGATTTCAGATGTTATATACATTACTCAAAGAAAATAGAAACATAACAGATAATAGGAAGCCATCAGTTGTTGATTTGACAATCTTGCAGTATTTCATTGATATCTTTTGTGTTTCGAATATAGGTGGTGTGATTTGTATAGGCCTAGGGCGGCGCTGAAATCGATGAACTATCTTGTATTTATGAGAGGTCTGTCTATCTCATTTTGACTTTGATGATCATGACGCTCTGTTCGCTCTCTTTTTTAAGGTTTAGAGATCTCAGCTCTACTATCTTATTTAGTGTCTTATATAGACTTATACTGAAAGGTAGAGATACTTTTTAATAGATATTATAATGTACAATATATCTGGATGACAACACTTGTGATTGATGTCATTTGTTCTTGTAGACATTGGTGTTTCATGAAGATAATGTTGTGGGACTATAGATCTCATCATCTTTATCAGAGCTGGGTCTCTCTATGACATGTAGGAGTAGTCCTATGTGTGGGTATGTGAGGATATGTCTATCTCGTCAGGTTAGAGACTTGAGTGAAGGGAGTGGTATGGGTGAGGGGAGTGGAGAATTTTGAGAGGATGATGTGTGAGGGGAGAGATTGGTGTGTGTAGGAGTGTCTAGTGTGTTTATTATATGATATAGGTTTCAGTCTATAGAAGTGAGTGGTTGTTTTGTATTTGTCTAATGCATGGTTGACCATTAGGTCTATGTATAATTAGAAGGGTTTTTTTTGATTGTTTTTTATTTGTATATTTTGACATTAAAACAGATCTTTTGTTTTTTAGACATGTTAGATTGATAGACACATGTTATAAAGAAAGAGTATGTGTACATCAATAGTTTCAGATGGACACACCATATGAGAGAATGTTGAGAGATGGTTACATTTTATATTTACAGGTACATATTTTTATTACAGTGTAAATATTATTATTTCAAGAGAAATAAAGTAAATTATAACATGAGATTTAGATATTAGAATTAAGTAACATAATTAGATTCTTATTACGCTATTAATAAAATAATTTAAAGGAGATTCTGTAATATTGATTTATAAATAGAAATTTATCATTGAATAGAAATTGATACAACACTTAAGGAGAGTGACTATTTTTTAGAAGTAAAAAGTATTCATTCTATGTTATGAACAGATTC
The DNA here is from genome assembly GCA_025379985.1 of Phyllomedusa bahiana. Lineage (NCBI taxonomy): Eukaryota > Metazoa > Chordata > Amphibia > Anura > Hylidae > Phyllomedusa > Phyllomedusa bahiana. Next base: position 86,729 of record JAODAL010008454.1, read on the forward strand.
TATATCATTAAGATATGGAAATTTAAGATGGATTAAGCATGGTTTATAAATATATGGAGTAGAACTTTTTTTAATAAATTTAATTTTGAATATATTTGTTAGTAGAATGGATAAAATAGTGGTGATCTTCTATTGAGAGAGATTATCTTAATATATTTAATTGGGTGAAGTTGTATGGGAAATATTCTGAATTTAGATATAGTTTTTAAATTACTCAGTGAATTTTTGCTGTTAAATATGAATGTGTGGGAATTATATTTTTGTGTGTGAGAGTGTGTATTTTGTTTTTTTTCAATTTTTTTTATTGATTTGATTTGTAAGGATTATGTAATATTCAATTGAGGATTTTATAGATATTAAGAGTAATACTGAATAAGATTATATGGTATGGTATAATGAATTCTCATAATAACAATAATTACTACACATACTAAATGGCTCCTGCAGACAGTTTCGATACTTTCACAAGTATAGCTTGGTGGAGCCAGCCACACGTTCACAGCAGTTTTGGCACTTCCCTGTAGCGAATAAATGCATCTCCTACTACAGGCTGATCTCAGGGGGCGTGAGCGTCCTGCTAATCTAGTGCTTAGCTAGAGAAGCGCCCCCGAGAGAGGAGCTCTGGCTCCAAGATTTGAGAGGAAGCCTCTACCTACCGGAGCAGTACACATGCGGTCGATATGCGTGAGCATGGGACATTAGGTTCCACAAACACACGGATAGATAAGGGTCAATTCCTATGTACATTAGTGACCATACGGCCGAGGTTTTTGATTTGTTTCGTCAACCACTTTCCTAGTGCCCTCAATACAAAACTGCGGAAGCTCCAGAACTGACAAACTGAAGACTTTGTCGAGTGGCCCATCCTTCATTACCGAAAAGCGTCGAGTCCCCGTGACAAAGTACCCCCATGGACGGCACTGCGGAAGGGGCGAGCCAGACCGCAACGATGCTTGTCACAAATATATACAATCATAACATTACACTGGGCACAAGTATAGTTTCAAGGAAGTGGGGATTTGGTACCGCAAGACAGCAAACTGTGGTTTATTCACTTGCAAAAAATATTGGCCACTTGTGAAGCTGACTAATTAAATTACCATAGGATCACAAAGTATTACTCGTCGATCTATGAATAACGTAACATTGTTGTATATCTTAAAAAACCACTACGATCACTACTCTCAACCTCGAAGGAAGAATCCAGGGTATTCAAGATTTGCCAGGCTGAAGGGATTTTTTGTATCATACTGGGACAAACTTGAACCCTTATAGGGATTTTTTGCCTTATAATCAGGATCATCAAAACCTCAGGGCCAGAATTGGCCTCTATGGACCTCTAGTCACCAGGGGCCCGGACTGGAATAAAAAACACAGCCCTGGCACTAAGCCCCCACCCAGCCACATACAAATATCCCTCTTAAAAAATTCCCCTTGTTTCTCGCACCTCGCCACTGTCTAAAATAAACAACACTATAAAATCTTCTTTCACACAGAGCGTTTTTGATGGATTTTTATTATGAGTGTATTTTGGTGCGTTTTTGTCAGAACAAATTCAGAGCAGGCAATGCTGTACATTTCCGGCACAAAAAAACGCAACAAAAAATGCACCAAAACCCCGCCGTGTGAGAGCCCCCCTACCCCCAAGCAACAGCGAAACAGGGGAGCAGAGAAACCCCTCAACACAGAGTCAGGTGTGCTCTTGCTTTACAATCCGAGAACAAGCCCACACTGACAGTCTTTTTTGGTGGGGGGGGGGGGGGGGGGGGTTGTTTTTTTTTTTTTAATAAACAAGCACCAACATAACCTACAACCCCACCAATCACATCACCAGTAGTCAGGTCACCAACACATGAATTCAGCACTAATTCAACACAGAAGTAAATTACCCCTAACAGCAATGACTCACAGGAGACGTCATCTCTGATGGAAGTTGATCTTTTCTCCTTTTCTTCTCCATCTAGCCTCAAACCTCCATGAATGTCCTTCCCTATGAGTCGTTCCCCTCCATTTCTTTCTCTGTCCATACAGCATGCAGTGTCCTCTTCTAGTGGTCACTACTCGTCCTTGTAGAAATTTACCAGAAATACATCTTAGACTCCTCTCTTTTCCACCCACTTTCCTATCAAATCCCCAAACAGCGTATGTTAGACCCTAAAATTAGAAATTAAAAAAATGTCCAGATAAGTGGGCCATGTAAATGTTAGACCCCATAAGGTAGGAAACAGGGCCTTCCTCCATTAATTAGTGGTAGGTAGGACAGGGCATACCCCTTTATTTAGCCAGGTAGCTGGGGCTGCACCCCCGCAGTAACTAGCCATTAGCTAGGCTGCCCCCCAGGACTAGCCAGGTAGTAGGGCTGCCCCCAGTAACTAGCCAGTAGCTAGGTGCTGCCCCCAGTAACTATGTCGGTAGCAAGGCTGTCCCCCAGTAACTATCCAGGCGTAGCTAGGGCGCCCCCAGTAACTTAGCCAGGTAGCTAGGCTGCCCCAGTAAGCAGCCATGTATCTAGGGCTGCCCCCAGTAATCAGCCAGGTAGCTAGGGCTGCCCCCAGTAGTCAGCCAGGTAGCTAGGGTCTGCGCCCCATTAATCAGCCAGGTAGCTAGGAAGCCCCCAGTAATCAGCCAGGTTAGCTAGAGAAGCCCCAGTAAATCAAGCCAGGTAGCCTAGGGCTGGCCCCAGTAAACACCAGCAGGGCCAGTAATTAGCCATGTAGAGCCAGTAATTAGCCAGCTAGGGCCAGTATGCAGAGCAGATCAGGGCCCCAGTATGAATGGCAGCAGGCCAGTAGCAGGCAGGCCCAGTATTAAAGCAGGCAGGCTAGTATGTAGCCAGGCATGGCCAAGTATATAGACACGGCCACCTTTAAGTATACAGGGCAGTATATAGGCAACATAAGGGCTGTAAATAAGACAGACAGGGCTGGTATATACTAGAACAGGGCTGGTATATAGCTAGACAGGGCAGTATATAGCTAACAGGGCCTGGTATATAGCTAGACAGGGCAGTATATAGCTAGACAAGGTCTGGTATATAAAGCTAGACAGGGCAGTATATTAGCTATACATGTGGGTTAAATAGCAAGACAGGGCGTATAATAGCTAGACAGGCAGGAATATAGCTAGACAGGGCTGTATATAGCTAGAAACGGCTGGTATATAGCTAGACAGGCCTAGTATATAGCTAGACAGGGCTGGTATATAGCTAGAGCAGTGCAGGTATAGTAGCTAGACAGGGCTGGTATATAGCTAGACAGGGCAGTATAGTAGCGAGACAGGGCTGGAATATACTAGACAGGGCGTATATAGCTAGACAGGGCTGGTAAATAGCTAACAGGGCAGTATAATAGTTAGACAGGCAGTATATAGCTAGACAGGTGTTGGTATAGATAGACTAAGACAGGAGATTTGGTAAATATCTATACCAGGGCTGGTATATAGCTAGACAGGGCGGTAATAGCTAGACAGGGCTGGTTATATACTAGACAGGCGGTATATAGACTAGACATGGCAGTACAAGGTAGCCAGGCAGGGCAGAGTACACTCACTCCGGCCACTTTATTAGTACACCTGTCCCAACTGCTCGTTAACCCTTAATTTCAAATCAGCCAATCCACATGGCGGCAACTACAGTGGCAATTTAGGCAAGTTAGACATAGGTCAAGACAAATCTCCATGCATTCTTGCAAACCGAGCATCAGTATGGGAGGAAGAAAGGTGATTTGTAGTGCCTTTGAACTGGCATGGTTGTTGTGCCAGAAGGTCTGGTCTGAGTATATCAGAAACTGCTGATCTCGCTGGGATATCACTGCACAACCATCTCTAGGTTTTACAGAGAATGGTCCGAAAAAGAAAAAACATCCAGTGACGCGGCAGTCCTGTTGTCGGAAATGCCTTGTGATGGCCAAGTCAAAGAGAAGGGCTTACTGGTTCGAGCTGATAAGAAATGGCAACAGTAGACTCCAAATAGCCACCCGTTACAACCAAGGTAGGCAGAAGAGCATCTCAGTTGACGCACAGAACGCGAACTTTGAGGCAGATGGGCTACAGACAGCAGAAGACCAGACCGGTTGCCACTCCTTTCATCTAATAAACATGACACTGAGGCTCCAATTTGCCCAGCTCCTTGAATTGGACAGTAGAAGATTGAAAAAAACTTTGCCTGGTCTGATGAGTCTCCGATTTCTGCTGCGACATTCATATGGTAGGGTCAGAATTTGGCGTCAATAAACATGAATCATGGATCCATCCTGCCTTGTATCACACGTTTCAGGCTGGATTTAGGTGGTGTCTGGTGTGGGGAAAAAGTTTCTTGGCACTCTTTGGGCCCTTGGTACCAAATTTGAGCATCGTTGCAACACCTTGTGGAATCTATGCCACGAAGAATTGAGGCAGTTCTGAGAGGCAAAAGGGGGTCCAACCCGGTTACTAGCAATGGTGTACCAAATAAAATGATGGCCGGTGAGTTGTATATAGTAGACCAGGCAGGCTAGTAGTTTTAAAAAAAAAAAAAACCATACTTACCTGATGTCCTCTGCTTCTCCTCTGTCACGATCATGCCCAAAGCGTCCGTAGCAGGCAGCAGTGTGCGGGACGCGATACGCGCGTGATGACGTCCACTCACATCTGTCCACCCTGCCCCGCGCCTCCAGGGAGAGCGTTAGAACAAAACAGTATCAGAAGATCCAATGCTGATATCTGAAGGAGAGAACCCGACGCTTGTCCTGTCTTGTATCTCACCTGCGCGTGGTTCATTCGTCGGCGCCTTGAATGAGCAAGCAGTCGGGGTTCGTGACGGACCGTGTAATGCAGCCGTGTGTTGAGGGGGCCCTGTCGGACCCCCCCTGCCACCGGGTAGTCCCGGTTCGCAGAAGCTACCATTGCGCTGCAGACCCCTGTAGCGTGGCCACAGACCGCCGCCGGGACTCGGGGCCCCTCTGTGGGGTGAAACATAGGTCCCCTCGGACGGGCGATCCAGCCGGCCCTGCTGCCCGGACTTCCAGCGGCCCGCCGGGCAAATGCCCGGTTTGCCCTGTGAGCAGTCCGTGCCTGTCTGTCACGTTCTAAAGGAAATAGAATGCCAGATATGCAGTTCCTCTGGGCCTCTGCAAGCATAAATGGTGTAACTCGCAGAGATAGCTGAAGTGCAGAACATGATAAACATTGTGCTGGATACGTATGACAGAGACAACAGCAGGGTGTAGCCGATAATAGAAGAGGGTAAGACACAGTCCCAGGAACAGAGTAGTGGACTTGAAACCAGTTTCAGATATAACAGCAGTAGTAACGGACTGGGCAGCGAAGGTAGGCAGCCGGGAAAATAAGTCACAGGTTCCAGCAAAACAGCAGCCCGGGGTTAAAAATTTTTAGTGGACAACAACAAACTGCGCAGCAGCAAGGGCAGGAAGTTCCTTTTATAGCCAGGGGTCACAGAGCAGGAAATTTGGGCACTGTCCCTTTAAATAGCTGAGTAGTGCCTTGTGTACCTTAGGGGGCGCTCATGTGGAACCGGATGCCAGGGAGCCAGAGGAAGCAGCGTAGACTCATTTCGCCCCAGGGGTCACCACACAATGCAGCACAGGAGAAGTCGGGGACAGGGATTAACGGTGCGTGGGTCCCGCAGGACACGGGGCATGAACCCCCGTTCAAAACAGGGGGATCGCGTGCCCGTAAACAACCTGTGTCTTTTTCCAACCTTGTTATTTACTATATATATTATGAATTTTTAGTTAGCCCTAGTGGGTGGAGACTAGCTGCAATGATATCTCCCAGAATCCCTCTTTTTATTGCTGGGGATGAAATCCACACAATTTCTGGAGAACGATATAGAAAGTTGCAAATTTGAAAGTCAGAGTAGAAAATTGAAAAAGAGATGGGGTTTTGTAAACCCATTCACATGACTGTAATTTTTCAAGGGAATCTTGAAAAAAAGCTGAGGGAGGTAGGAATTAGAGTATATTACATTACTTTAATAGGGTGGTCTCATGAAGACAACAGCTTATGTAAGATTAGCCACTTTGGCTCACCCTCGATGACTGCTGAACAAGTTTCGAACCCCGAGCAACCCAAGCCTTTTCTTAAGTGCCCAGATGTTCACAGTAACATGGGAAAATTGGGAAAAATTCCGCAGATGAGGGATGACTGCAGTCCCAATGAGAAAAAAGAGAGCAAGACTCCCCAGCAAACCCAAGTCTGTCTTCAAGAAGCCAATGTATCCGTTAAATAAGCTTTCCCAAAACTCTAGCATTTTAGGCAGAGCAGTCTCCATGAATACATGAGCAGCAGAGACTCCCCAAGTCTGTCTTCAGGCTAGCAGATGTATCACAGCCAACAATGAGCTGCTCAAAACCTCTGACTAGATTGAGGCATGACTGCAGTCTCAGTGAGACAGATGAGCAGCAGAGACTCTCCAGAAAACCCAAGTCTTTCTTCAAACTAGATAGATGTATCACAACCAACAGCAAGCTCCTCAAAATCTCTGAGTAGATTAAGGCATGACTGAAGTCTCCATGAGACAGATGAGCAGCAGAGACTCCCCAGCAAACCCGTCTTTCTAGGTTAGCCAGAACTCTGCATGGATGGAGGGTTTCTATGCTGAATTTGAGCATTTTCATAAGCTGAAGCCTTCTCAGACTAGTTATGCTTCCAAAAAGAAACCTGCACAAAAATCCTGTGGCAAAGTGTACATCTCCTGCCTGAGCTGCTAAAACCTCTCAGTAAACCCAAGTCTGTTTCCAGGCTATCCAGATGTATCACAGCCAACAGCAAGCTCTTAAAACTTACCAGTAGACTGAGGCATGACTGCAGCCTCAGTAAAACAGACAAGCAGCAGAGCCTACCCAGCAAACCCAATTCTGTCTCCAGGTTAGTCAGATGTTTCACAGCCAACAATGAGCTGCTTAAACTTCCTAGCAGACTGAGAAATGATTTCAGTCTTAACAAGACAGGCGAGCAGCAGCAGCTCCCCAGCAGTCGCATGCTTGTCTTCATGCTGACCAGTAGAGCCTCAGAAAGACAGACGAGCAGAGGAGGCTACTCAGCAAACCCAAGTCTGTCTCCAGGCTAGCCAGATGCATTACAACCAACAGTGAGCTCCTGAAACTCACCAGCATATCGAGGCATGACTGCAGACTTAGCAAGACAGGTGAGCAGCAGCAACTCCCCAGCAGTCGCATGCCTGTATTCATGCTGACCAGTAGAAAATTAAGTTGTTGACCACAAACACACAAACTACAAACAGTTAAACAAAATAGACCCATGATAGAGCCTTAACAGAGCTCCTGGACAGAGGCTGCCCCCTTCAGTCAACCCATTTAGTCACACCGGTCGTCATTGTGTAGGACTACAGGTGGCAGGAGTATCATAACAGGTAAGAACATTATAACATGGGACCGCAATGAAGCAGGGTATATAAATGATGCCATTGATTCTTCTCCTGATTCTGCTGTCGATATCCCAGCAGTTTGAGCAAACATAATTATGTAGATTTATGAGGCTTTATACCCAGAAAAGATTATAAAATAGTGAAGAGTGCAAACAAATCACAGCGCACCCATTACTCTACGGCCTTCAGGAAGAGCGATGAGTGGAGATGAATGGCATCTGAATATCTGACACTCATTACTTTACCTGGAAATTTCTCCATCTCGCATCTCAAGGCTATTTAATATGAATGTTGAGAGAAACACGACTCAGCGCACAGCTTCTCTCCAAGGGCACATCTTTATAACACATGAATTCCTCCCCTTACGCGGCTGTGTGGGATGCAGTCACAAAACCAACATGACCTTATTTCAGCTTCCTTCATCACTAAAAAATGCAGCACAGTAACAATGACTGCATGTTCAGCTTAAAGGGGCAAAGCAGAAAGGGTAGAGAAACAGCGAAATTCATTCTTACACATATCGTGCCTCTACACTGCAGCAACATTAGATTAGCAATAGGTTCAGTGTTTTATTTAACCCCTTACCGCTGCAGCCAGTTTTGGCCCCATTTTTTAAATGAAAATTGTATTTAAGTGGAATAACTTTTTGACATTTTCCCTATCCATGTGATTGAAAATTTTTTGCTTGAAATTTGGGGGCCAGTGTATGAAAACTTTTTAGGTCAAAAACTCCTTTTTTGCTTGTAAACTATGGGAAAAAAGTAGTTTTTGTAAAACGTTTTCTAATGGGGCCCATTGTGCTTAATTTATTAAGAATTTTGGTTTTCCAAAAACCCTTGTTTATTTTGTTAAAAAATTTAAATATCGTAAAAAAATTTTAAAAAATTTTTGCTTTTCAAACTTAAAATTTTCTGTGTTTAAAGTTAAAATAGTTTATAATGCATCTTTCATATGTCCCTGTGGGTTTGGGCATCTTTTAAAATTACTTTATTTTTTTAGAGTTGGGGGGCCCTTAAAAAATTTGTAGTAATTTTAAAATTTTTTAAGAAAGTTTGAATATAACTTTTTTTTGGGCAGTCAGTTTGATGTGGCTTTGGGGGCCTGCTGTTAGTCCCCAAATTTTTATGATCCATCTAAAAAACCGCCCCTTAAAAGTATTTAAAACAGTTTTTTATGAAGTTTTTACCCCATTAGGTGTTTTCAACAAAAATTAAAGAAAATGTGGGGGGAAATTTCAAAAATGTCATGTTTTTGGCAGATGTTCGTTTTTATCCATTTTTTCAAAAAACAGGTAGTGTGCCCAGGTAAATGCAATTAATATTGATTCCCCCAGATTTTGCTGTTTTCGAGATTCCCCCATATGTGGCCCTAGTGTGTATTTGGGAAAAACCCACAAGCAAGTATAGGGGGGCCCCACCGGGCCCCACTTTTCGGTTTGGGGGGACCCTGGGTGCTAAAATTTTAAACCCCCCTAAAAGACCCCATATTGGAAATTTTTACACCCCTTAAAAATGAATTTTTTCCAGGGGTGCAGTGAGTAAACGACCCACAAGTTTTTCACAGATTTTTTTTAAGCGTTAGGCGGTTTTTTTTAAAAAAATGAAAAAAAAAATTATTTTTTCCCAAAACAATCTACAATTTCAGTCAAAATTTTTAAATTTTTACAAGGAATCCTGGAAAAAACCCCCCAAATTGTGTTTCGTTTTTTATTCCAAATTTTCCCGGGGCTTTTTTTACCCAAAAATTTTTTTTGGGGTTAAATTTTTTCTGTTTGGGCGCATGTAAAGCTATAAGGGGGGGGAGCGTATTTGGTTTTGGAAGCGTTGTGGTGGGTCCCATGTTTATTTGCAAAGACCAAAGTGCGAAAAAGGTGAAGTTTCTAGAGTTACCCCTTCTGGATTCCCCCCCTCGGGGATTCATTGGGGGGTGTTGTGTTTTTGGGCCCACAGGTTTTCCCATGTTTTTTTTTAAGCTTTGGGCCATAAAAATGGAGGGGGGGGGACGTATTTCCCACCTTTTTTTTGTTTTCAATTTTACAGCGTTCACTTTGGGATAAGGACAGGAAAATTTTTTTATGAGGTGGGCACAATTCCCATTGATAAAAAATTTTATACAGTTTTTTATGGTTTATTTCACAATAGAAAATGATTTCTAAAATTGGTTTTTATGTACATAGTTGACAGCCTTAATTTTTTTTTTTTTTTGTTTTCAGAGTTGATTAGGGGGCTTGTTTTTTGGGATGAGTTGATTTTTTTATTGGTACCTTTTTAGGGGGTATGTTTCCCCGGGGGTTTTCCCCCGGGGGAATTCTGCGCCCGATTTTGCGGGGCCGGGGGCCGCCACATAATAGAGAAAGCCCGCCGCACCTCGCCAGTTGTTGGCGCAGTGGGGGACTTTGGGCAGTGCGGGGGCGCCCCCGGGAGTTTCCCCGCCAGCTTAGTTGCACTATACATGGGGGAAAAGTCCGCCGCGCCTGGCCGGTGTGGGGGCAGTGGGGGGAAAACCGGGCGCAGTGCGGGGGCTGCGCCTAAGATTCGGCCCGAGGCGGTGCGCTTTTTTTTCATGGGGGAAAATTTCCCCTGCGCCCTCGCCAGTGTTTGGGGGCACAGTGCGGGGACATGGGGCAGTGGGGGGATTAGGCACCATGCAGGAGGGCCAAAAAAAACAGTTCCATGCGGACGGTGGAACGCGAGAAATATTCCCATGTCGGTGCGGAGTTGAATCAAAATGCCTTTATAAAGGCGGAAAACATTCTCAGGAAAAAGAGCTAAAACCTAAAAATAAAAAAAAATAAAACAAAATCACTTTAATTTCCCTAATTTCAAGAATTAGGATTTTGGAAATTCCCGGGGGGAAATACAGTAATTCAAATTCGAAAGTATTTGATTGGTCGGTTTAAAAACCGGCCAATCAAAATAGGAGCGACAGTGACCCATTAAAACTTGGGGAATTTTAGACCCACAGAATTCACGGGGGGGATATTTCAAATACTTCAAAAATGCTAAAAAAGAGCTGATTGGTTAAGCTACCGGGGATTGGGTTTGCTCGCCAATCGAATGGAGGACGAGACCTTTAAAAAACCTTGGAGAAGTTTAGACCAATCAAAAATCCACAGCGGGACGTTAAAAATACGAAAAAAATGCTGAAAAAAGAGGGATGGCTGAGCTACGGGGGCTCGGTGCTCAGCCAATCAGAATAGGGGACAAGACCTTTAAAAACCTTGGGGAAAATTTAAATTGCAATCAGAATAGGAGCAAACAAAGGCCATTCTAGTCTAGGGGAGAAGTTTAGCCCAATAGAATCCCGGGGGAAAATTCAAAATACAGTGAAAAGACGAAAAGAGCTGATTGGCTGAGCTAGCGGGGGCTTGGCATCCCAGCCAATCGACCCCGGGAGCTACTTCTCCATTATAGTCTATGGAGAGATGGGGCAATGCAATCTCGGCGCTAAAGCGCCGCGCGGCAGGGGTATGAATAAAAAAAATAATTTTTATTAATGTAAAACATTATCAGTAAAGACCAAACCCCTTCTTTTTAAACCCTAAATCAATGAAACCCCGAACAACGTGTTTGTCGCGAGCGGGTACATAAGGGAATTGCAATAGAGAGAATCGCCCGGGGAAAAACAGTAATTCAAATTGTTTAAGCTATTCTATTGGTCGGGATAAAAACCGCCAATCGAATAGGAAACGGAAATGCCCATTATAACCCATGGGGGAGAATTTACCCAATAGAATGGAGCGCAATGTTTTATATCCTATGGGGAAAATTGACCAAACTATTAAGGGGGGGACGTTTAATCAGTAAAAAAGCAGAAGAGCCCGATTGGTTGAAGGGCGGGGGCTATCCAGCTTTTCCAATCAGGGGAGCTATTTTTTCATAGAGTTTTATGGGGAAAAAAATTTGAGCGTTTTCCCGTTATTGGCTAAAATTAAAAGAGCGGTTTTTTTGGACCAATGGGAGCGCGAGCGAGCTCCTATGGGGTTTTTTAAGCAATCTGAAATCAACGCCTGGGAAAACAAATTATAAACTAAGAAGTGGTCCCGATGTGTATTAAAACGAATAAAAATTGGGGGAACGAAAAAAAAAAATTAAATCAATAAAAAACATGTTTATTTCTTTATTTTGTTGCAACCCTATATTTTTCTTGGCTAAACGAAAAAAAAAGAAATAAACTGATTTTATTTTAATTAAAATTTTTTTTTTCGTTTTCCCCCCATTTATTATTTGTTTTTATACAATGGGAAAAATTTGTTGTTAAATTTTATTTGGCCATGTCGTTTGATTTCAGATTGCATAAAGAAAAAACCCCTGGAGCTCGTCGCTTCCCCTTTTGGGCCAAAAAACGGGCCTCTTTTAACTTAGCCAATCACGAGCGCGCTAGAATTTTTTTTTCCCCTAGAACTCTTGAGAAAGTAGCTCGCGCTTGATTGGCTAAATTGGACGAACCCCCGCCGCTTCCCCCAACCCTCAGTCGTTTCTGCATTTTTACTGTATTTTGAACTGTCCCGCCTTTGAATATATTGGTCAATTTTTTCCATAGAATATAATGGGACATTGTCGTCCCATTTGATTGGGAATTCTTTCCATATGTTATAATGGGACTTGTCGCTCCCATTTGATTGGTGGTTTATGCCCACCAATGGAAAAGCTTAAAAAATTTTTAATTACTGTATTTCCGGAAAAATTTCTTATTCAAAAAACCCCATGAGCGCGGGTTCAGCGACAAAAAGCGTTGTTGGGTTTTTAAATGCTTTATTTGTAAGAAGGTTCGGCTTTAATGTTAAATTTTTTAAATTTAATAAAAATATTTTTTTTATTAATACTTTAGCCGCCGGGGCTGAGTGCGGATTTAAGAGCGCCATCTTCCATAGCTATAATGGGGGAATAGTCGCGCTTGATTGGTGGGATTGCCGTCCCCCCTGCTCAGCAATCAGCTCTTTTCTGTCTTTTTATGTATTTTTAATTGTGCCTTTTATTTTGATTGGTCCAAACTTCCAAGGTATAAAGGGTCTTTGTCGCCCTATTTGATTGGCCCGGTAGCCAAACCCCGCTAACTCAGCCCCAAAAGCTTTTTTACCATTTTTTACTGTATTTTGAACTGTCCCGCTTTGGATTTATTGGTCAATTTCCCCTTCCCCCCTAGGTTTTTTAAAGGTTCACTGTCGCTCCCCATTCGATGCCCGATTTATGCCCACCAAAAGGAATAGCTTTTCGAATTTGAATTAGATTTTCCCCGGGAATTTTACAATACAGAATTTTGATATTGCGGTTCTAGGTTTAGAAGTGATTTTTTTTTTTTTAATTTGTTTATTTTTTTCGTTCAGTTTTTTGAATGTTTTCCGCCCTTTTTAAAGGCGATTTTTTCGGAATCATAATCCTGCTGCCGGAGCGCCGAGATTTCTGTAGCGATCTTCGGTTGTTTACTCGATGTTGATTCTTTACTTGCCCGCCGGGCTTTTTTGACCAAAAAAAAACCAGGTTGCTGTCGGAGCGGGAAAAGCTGCACTGCGCCTCACTTTGCCAATCGCTGTACTGCCCCGGGTTAGGCGCGCCGGTGCCCGGAAGCCTACCCCCGGCCAAACCGCGCCCCCCCTGCCCCGCCCCTTCCCTGCGGGGGGGAGCTGAAAGTGGCGAAAAACTGCACTAAACCGCATCCCCGCATCCGGGTGGGGGATTGGGCGGGAGGCAGTATACGCCAAAAAAAACAGGGGTTTTAAAACCCCATCTAATGTCGCCCCTAGGTTCAATTTTCACTTTGTCCTTTTTTAATAAGGGTTTTTTTGGGCGTTTTGAAAAAAATACAGCATCCTGGTAGTTTTTTTTATTTTTTTTAAACGGTTTCCCCTGGGTTAAAAAACCTGCTAAATTTGCTCAGAGGTCAATCGATTTTGCGATACCAAATTTTTTATTTTTTAGTTTTTCTGCTTTCCAAAAATTAAAAAAAACTTTTATTCAAAAGGAAAATACTTTTTCGTACCTGTTGGAGCGTTAAATTTTTTATTTTTCTGTCTATTGAACTGTGTTGGGGCTTGTTCTTTTGCGGATGAGTTGATGTTTTTATTGATTTTTTTGGGGGGACAAGTTTTTTGATCGCTTTTAAATCCCTTTTTTTGCAAACTAGTAGTGTTTTTTTTTTTTTTTTTAACAGGCTCACCGTGCAGTATCTGTGACAAGTTAGCTTTATCCGGGGGCGAAAAAATTTGGCGTTTAAAAAAATGTATAGTTTTTTTTTTGTTGAAGCGCTTTTAAAAAAAAAGTATTTTTTATTTTCTAAAACAATATTTATGCATCAATTTTCTTGATAGCCGCAAAATTTTTTATTTTTCCTATACGAGGTGTAAGTTTTTTTTTTTTGGGTGAAATGATCCTTTAATTGGACATTTGGCGTTTATAGGTTTTTTATCATTTTTTAGTTCATTTTTTTTTTTCATGTGCTGTGAGATTAACAAAAATAGCAATTCTGCATTTTGTTTTTTGATTTTTTTTACGGCGTTCACCGTGTGGGCTAAGTAACATAAATATATTTTTTGGGGGGGGATTACCCGTGAAGTAAAATATGTGATTTTTTTATTTTTTATCTTTTTGGGCATTTGTAAAGGGGAAAAAGGTGGTGACATGTTTTTATTTTATCTTTTTGTGTTTTACTGTGTTTTTACTTTTCCACTTTGTTCACTTTTTTATTTACTTTTTCACTTCCGATCACTCATACAATACAGAACAATACAGAGCAGAACTATGGCAACTGTCAATCACCAGGTCCGGCAATGCCCACAAAGCATTGCGGGGCGTGCTGATGTCACCAGACAGCCCGGATGCTTTAGTAAAGCATCTGCGCTGTCAGGTAGGAGACCAGCAGCGGCGCCGAGCATCACTTACTGTGCCGATCACAGGCAGGAGGAAGCTCACTCCTCCTGTCTGTACATTAGCTGTGGCGATCGTGAAAGATCGCGACAGCTACGAGTTAATCACCCACGGCCGGAGCTCACTCTGCAGCATGAGGCCAGTGGTAATATACCGCTGGTCCCATGTCATGATCGTGTGGAGTTCGCTTGTAAGCCTGCACGATCTGCAGAACGTACCCATAAGTCCATTTGCGGGAACGCACTTCCCACTAGGACGTATGGGTACGTCCAACGTCGGGAAGGGGTTAAGGGTATGAACATCTTTTTAGCAGGTCACTCAGGCTGTGGATAGGAAGAAAAGAACACATAATCATGGTGGCTGTGTACAAATGTAGAGAGAAAACAGAGCACCCATGTAAACAAATTAGTAACTCTCCCTTTTTTTCATGCCTTCTTATCTAGCCTCAGACTAGGATTGGAACCAAGCTAATTAGGCTCCTCTACCTCTGACCAATCTGTGTCTAAGGAGGGTTATTTAAACTTGTCTGTTACTTCGCCTGCTGCCTGTGATTGCTCTTGGTAACCTGGCTTTAGTCCCTTTGCTAACTTGTGCTAGTCAGGGTATTTCCTATTTCTTGACTCTGAACTGTTTTCTGGTGACTCTTCTGTTCCTTGATGTGGTTATTACTTACTCTCCTGGTATTTTACCCAGGTTAGTTTGACTACAATTGTATGTTTTTTGTTTTCCTTTGTCCTTTATCCTTCATATTCCCCTCTTTTTTTCTATCTGTCCTCCCCATTCCTGTTTGCCTTTTATACCCCCTCTGACGAAGCAACCTGGACCCCCAGCAGCAAAGTCCATTCTTCTGTGACAGGCTCTGGTGAAGACCTAGAACGAGCCTTAGATTCTGCCACCAAGAGGGTTTTGGATTTCAGTCAAAACGCTCTGGGTGTTTCTTCATCTTTTTACTAGTTTGGGGAATTGCTCGAGTGGCAATTTGCCAACAGAACATGATAAACACTAGACTACTTAACACACAGAGTTACCTCCAGCATGTATTACCTGGAGGATAGGATATGGTGTGACAATCCAGCCCAAAATTTGTGAATCCACAAAATCCCAAAAAACTTTAATTCTAAATCCGTTTAAAAATACATGAAACACTGTGGTGACACAACTAGATCACATGGAAAGCCAGCGTGTAAGCAATAGAGGCCGGAGACAGGTGCAGATGTTATTCTCCTTTGGGCTTGAGGCAGGATCCGTGCACTGAACTGCGTCTATTCAAGTGAGCTGGCTGTAGATTTGCTTCTTCATTACCTGGAGGACACTCACATGAGAAAGGTCTGAAATTAGAACTACGCACTAAAATGAATACCAGGAGGACTGAAAATGATCAAATTAGTGAAGACTGCAGACTAAAACTTCATGCAACTTTTTTCACTCAAGGTAATTACTAGCATTAATCAAATCTGTCCCTGCTCGGTTTGATATTTGACTGAATTTGTGAAAAAATTAGGAACTTCCAAAAATCAAATATTTTTTCACACTGACCTTACCCCTAAACCTAATCCTGGTCCTGGTCATAACTGTAACCCTAAAGTGGGGTTAGGGTTATTTCTCTTTTCTACTGGGCTTTGATGGGTTTACTTACCTATTCTCCAGCACTTCTGGTGCCACATCACTGTCGCTCCCACATTACTTCATCATCCAGTTCAATATCAACATTGCAGTACTGGGGCAGAAGCGACTTTACTATTTAGTATCAGTGAGCATTTATCTGCGAAATCTCTATCCAGCATCGTTGGTCTTCATGTCTGTCTCCTGATGAACTCCCTTTTACATGAGTGAGGGGGAAACGTGTCGGGCTTGAAAAATAAGAAGTTACACACGGGATCAGGTTGTATGTTTTGATTAAGGTGTATGCAAACATTTGCATTGTATAAACACATGTAGGGTATTTATATCCAGTGGCATATTGAATATTATCTATGCCAATATTGCTGGTTATGTATAAGGTTTGTACAGCCAAATAGGGACGCAGTAGGAATATAATAGGGCGAGTCACCAAGAGATAGGGCCGCCCTTATTGGGGCAAACTCCCCGCCTGCACAAGAGCCAATTAGGGTTAGGGTTATTTTTCTATTCTGCTTCTGGTCCCACATCACTGTCACTCCAACATCACTTCATCATCCAATTCAATATCAACAATGTGGTACCAGGGTAGAAACGACTTCAGTATTTAGTATCAGTGAGCATTTATCTGCGAATATTTTATCCAGCATCTGTGGTCTTCATGCCTGTCCTCTGATGAAACCTCTTTTATATAGGTGAGGGGGAAACGCATTGGGTTTGAAAAATAAGAAGTTACACAGGTTGTATGTTTTGATTATGTTTTGATTATGGTATATACAAGCATCTGTATTGTAAGAACCCATGTAGGGTATTTATATCCAGTGGTATATTATTATTATTATTATTTATTTTAGAGCACCCTTAGTTCCAGAGCGCTGTAAATTCGAGGGGGCTTATATATATAACATAGGTCAAACAACTACACAGGTGACAATAACTAACTAACAACTGGACCAGAGGGAGAGAGGTCACTGCCCTTGAGGGCTTACAGTCTACAGGGAAGAGGGAAGAGATAGGAGGTGGAGGGCAGACAAGTTTGTGGGGTGGTGTAGTGGCAAAGGGGTTATTATTGGTTATAGGCAATCCTGAAGAGATGGGTTTTCAGGTTGCTTTTGAGGCTAGTGAGAGTGGGGGTTAGTCCGAGGTATTGGGGTAGTAAGTTCCAGAGTGTGGGGGAAGCTCGGGAGAAGTCTTGGAGACGGTTGTGTGAGGAGCTGATAAGAGGAGAGCAGAGAAGAATGTCCTGTGAGGAGCATAGATTGCGTGAGGGGAGGTATCTGGAGATTAAGGCAGAGATGTATGGAGGGGAGAGGTTATAGAGAGTCTTGTAGGTCAGGGTTACTAACTTGAACTGGATTCGCTGGGCAATGGGTAGCCAGTGTAGGGATTGGCAGAGGGGAGAGGCAGAGGAGTAGCGAGGAGAGAGGTGAATCAGACGGGCAGCAGAGTTAAGGATGGATTGGAGGGGAGCGAGGGTGCTAGCTGGGAGGACGAGAAGGATGTTGTAATAATCTAAGCGTGAGATGACGAGGGCATGGACAAGCATTTTTGCGCTTTCAAAGTTTAGGAGTGGGCGGTTTTGGGAGATATTTTTCAGGTGGAGACAGCAGACAGAGGTGAGGGTTTTGGATGTGCGGTGTGAAGGAAAGAGGGGAGTAAAAAGTTATCACAAGGCAGCGGACTTGTGGAGCCGGTGAGAGAGTGTAGAGCTTGACTGTGATAGAGAGATCAGGTGGAGGGATGGAGTGGGATGGTGGGAAAATGATAAATTCAGTTTTCTCAACGTTCAGTTTTAGGAGACGGGAGGAGAAGGAGGATATGGACGAGATACAGTCTGGGATCCGGAGGAGCATAGTGGTGAAATCTGGGCCCGAGATGAAGAGTTGGGTATCGTCAGCATACAGGTGGTATTAAAAGCCATGCGATGCTATTAGCTGAATATTATGTAGGCCAATATTGCTGGTTGGTTATGTATAAGGCTTGTTCAGCCAAATAGGGACACGGTAGGAATATAATAGGGCGAGCGACCAAGTGGTGGGGCCGTCCTTATCGGGGAGAACACCCCACCTTCACAAGGGCCAATTAGTGGAGAGGATAAGGGAGAGTTGGCCAGTATGTATATTTTTCTGAAGTTTACAGGCTGTGTTGGATAGATCATTTCTGTAAAGGCCATATTAATCTGAAATCTATTGTAGCAGGTTGAAAGCTCTTGAATGTACAAATAGTCTTTTAATATATTTAAATAAAAGTTATATTTTAGATGGGGGGGTTTGCAATTTTTTTGGCAGTGATTTCTATTTGTCAGGATAGCCTTTTCATGGTATCCCAACAAATACTACCAATGGAGACCAAAAACGTGATGTGAATGGGCACATCACCTATGTAATATACAGATGGCTGGTTACTTTAGGAACACTCTTCGTAGTCACTGTGGCTAATTAATTTAGGTTCCTAATACAGTATTAGTAATATACTTTTTTGATGTCTGCATTAAAAATATTTTTGAGTCAAGATGTTCTACTGTACATTTCCTGTAGTTTGTTTTATTTTATGCACAAACGTGCCTCCTCTATATTATATCGCAGAAGGTTATTTTTTTCCCCGTAACTCAGCAAAACATCTGAAACTCAATTAGGTTATAAATTGTCTCATAAATATTACGGTTCTTACATTTTGTAATGACATTTACTGTTCTTTGTCCATCTGTTCCCATTGATATTACCCAACATTCGGCAGGAGAAACTTGTGAGGCTAGTTTTAATGAAGGAGGACCCCCAGTACTAATGCTAAGGATGGACTCTCTGATAAAGGAACGAGTCACTGGGATCAGTATGAAACCTGCATTATTTATTCTGACCTTGCCATATCCTTCTTGTTTGACGTCTTTGACATTTGGTTCCTTTGAGTTTATTAGTAGGAAGAAGCAGGGACCTGAGCTCTCCTGGAGCCTTATATTTCAGAACCTCAGACAACCAATTAAAATATCACCGCTAACCAGCTGTTTCTCTTTTTTTCATGACAGGGTTTATTTATCTTGTGATGTGACCGTCACCAGCTCCGGGGAGGAAAAAGAGCAGAAATTGTAGACAATTTATCAAGGTTTGCAGGTTCCCTGATTCACCATAAATGACAGGAGAGAAGAGTAGGAGGACAGATAACAAATAGGGTAGACGGCACAATGGAAGGGAGAGAGGAAAAGGAATATAAGGGGTTGTCACCTACAAACAATTCACATATGGCTTACTGACTCCATACAGAAGGGTTCCCCACTCCAGACACCTTTCTAGGACCTCTAGTGTAGCTTAGGCTCAGTTGCTATCCTATTTAGTGTGTTAGCCAAAAGAGCTCCTAATGTACATAGGCTCCCATGTGCCTACTTTGTGCCAACAGAGTATCCTTTTGGAATTTGCAGGGCCAATAGGTGTTGGTAGATTTTTTTAGAGTACAGTAGGGATTACACAGTAGAATATCAATCTTTGCAGATGATACTAAACTGTGCAAAGTAATTAGCACAATAGAGGACAATGTGTTATTACAAAGGGATCTGGATAAATTGGAGGCCTGGGCAGGAAAGTGGCAGATGAGGTTTAAAATGGATAAATGCAAGGTTATGCACATGGGGAAGGGAAATCCATTACATGATTACATGTTAAACGGAAAAATGCTGGGTAAAAGTGATTGGAGAAGGACTTGGGAATCCTGGTGGACAGTAAACTTAATTTTTAACAGCCAATGTCAGGCAGCAGTTGCCAAGGCAAATAGGATTGTGGTGTGTATTAAAAGGGGCATAGATGCACATGATGGGAACATTATTCTCCCACTATACAAGTCACTGGTTAGACCACACATGGAATATTGTGTACAGTTTTGGGCACCAGTGCACAGGAAAGACATTGTAGAGCTTGAACAGGTACAAAGGCGGCAACAAAAGTAATAAAAGGACTGGGTGGACTACAATACCCAGAAAGATTAGCAAGATTAGGGTTATTTAGTTTAGAGGAAAGACGGCTTCGGGGGGACATAATAAATATGTTTAAATATATTAAGTTCCAATATATAGATCTCTCTCAAGATCTATGTATACCCAGGGCTGTATTCAGAACAAGGGGGCGTCCTCTACATCTAGAGGAAAGAAGGTCTCTACATAAACATAGAAAGGCAATCTTTACTGTTAGAGCGGTGAGACTGTGGAACTCTCTGCCAGAGGAACATGTCATGGTCAATTCACTGACAGAGATCAAAAAGGGTCTAGATACATTTCTTGATGTAACAATATAACAAGTTCTAGTGACCAGGATTCTGGAGAAGGGTCTGGATACATTTCTAGATGTAATAATATAACAAGTTCTAGTGACCAGGATTCTGGAGAAGGGTCTTGATACATTTCTAGATGTAGTAATATAGATAGACATCGAGGTCTATATTTAGTGACCGGGAATTCTTTAGAATGGTCTTGATACATTTCTAGATGTAATAATATAACAAGTTCTAGTGACCAGGATTCTGGAGAAGGGTCTTGATACATTTCTAGATGTAATAATATAACAAGTTATAGTGACCAGGATTCTGGAGAAGGGTCTGGATACATTTCTAGATGTAATAATATAACAAGTTATTGTGACCGGTGTCATGGGGGCTGGCGTGGGTACTGTTGCCCCCCGCGGCCGCCCCCCTCCCCGCGACCATCCCCCAGCCCCCCGAGGTCCGGCGCCCGGCCACTTACCCGTCCACGCTCCGGTGTACGCTGCTCCTGCCTGTCCCGGCCGTCGCCCGCTTTCCCGCTGCCTAGGGCGCGCGTGCGACGGCTGGTCTGGATTTAAAGGGCCAGTACACCGGTAATTTGGTCAATTGCCGGCCGCTGGTCCTATATAAGGAATACGCCCCCAGCATTCTCTGCCAGATTGTTGGTGTGTGTTTCCTAGTTGAGAGTGTTGGAAAGTCCTGTCTGATTACCTGTGTACCAGTCCGTTCCGCTACGTTTCCTGACCTTGCCTGTTTGTCGCCTGTCCTGACCGTCTGCCCGTCTCTGACCACGAACCTCTGCCGCCTGCCCTGACCTTCTGCCTGTCCCCGACTACGCCTTTGGATTCCGATTCTGTACCACACAGTACCCCGGCCGTCATCGCAAGCAAGTCACGTCAGGAGTAGTGACCTGGTAGCCCCACGCCGCAGCAAGTCCATCCCGCTTTGCGGCTCTGGTGAATACCGGGGGCTACTTAGACTCTGCTCCCTGGTGTGGCTAAACTATCATCTCTTGCTGTGGTCCAGCGAATCCACCGAACCCTCACAGTACAATCTGGCCATGGATTCCGCCAGGGTACCTCTGCCTGAACTCCAGCAGAGCCAGCGTATTGACCAGCTCGCGGCCATGATGCAGAACCTTGCAGCCCGTCTACCTCTGCCTGCGGTTGCTCCCGCCACGCCAGCACCAGTTGCTCCTGTAGCCATGGCTCTATCTGCTCCTGCACCGGGACCTTCTCTGCATCTGCCGCTACCTTTATGTTATGATGGAGACCCCAAGAAATGCCGTGGCTTCATCAGTCAATGCCTAATCCCCATTGAGATCATGGTTCATCAATTCCCTACCGAGCGGGCTAAGGTGGCCTTCATAATTAGCCTCCTAACGGGCGAAGCCACTCCGCTATGGGACCGAGGAGATCCTCTGACAGCGAATCTTCAAGATTTCCTCCAGGGGTTCCGCACCGTCTTCGAGGAACCTGGCAGCACCTCCTCCGCTGCCGCAGCTCTGCTCCGTCTCCGTCAGGGCGACTCTACTGTGGATCAGTAATCCATGCAGTTCCGCACCCTAGCCTCTGAACTGGACTGGAACAATGAGGCGCTGGTGGCAACCTTCTGGCAAGGCCTCTCTGGGCGCATTAAGGACGAGCTTGCTGGTCGGGACCTGCCATCCACTCTGGACGAACTGATTCGGTTGGCCACCCGAATCGACGTACGGTTCGCTGAGAGACAACAAGAGATTCGCCTCCAACGGGAGGTCACCCGACCACGCCGGCTACCTCGTCTGGCCACTGTTTTTCAACTATAGTAATGGGAAGAACTATTCCATCAAAAATTATATCAATTGCAACACGAAATATGTTGTATATTTAATTGGTTGTACGACATGTCGCCCTCAGTATGTAGGATGTACTACTGGTCCTCTCAAGGCGAGGATCAGAAGACATCTATCAGATGCCCGTCGTCCGATTAGCTTTAAATCTTCGGCGGTCTCACGCCACTTTGCCGAGGAGCATGCCGGTGACACCTCGGAACTCACAGTTTGTGGCATTGAAAAAGTCATACGCCCACTCTGGGGCGGTGACTTGGGTAAGAAGCTTCTATCCAGGGAGGCCTGGTGGATCTTTCATTTCTCCACCAGGTCTCCTCTGGGTCTTAATGTCAGACAGGATATCACCTACCATTATTGAGCCTGTATCTTTTTCCTGTCACTGTAGGTCAGCGCTAGACTTTTTCATACATTTGTTAACAACACTTGCAAACAATACATGGGTTCTTTTTAGCATGCATCATTTGTTTTTATTAGTTAGTTAATATGTCATATGTTTAATGTCTTATATAAAATGTATGCATTCTGTCACATGACCGGTTTTTCCCGTTATATAATGCGGTGATTTCCGGCCATGACCAGAGCAGTATCTAATAACCATGAGTAAGGGAGACGCCATTCCCGAAACGCGTAGGTTTGTCTAGCTCGGTTGAACCCATGACTACATGCTTGCTGCTATAATTGCATATTACCTACCTTGTTCTTGCATTCCCAAAATGGAATTTTTAATGAGTTTGAAATAAATACAATGAAAGAATTTTTTTTAAAAAGACAAAGACGGATCTCCTCATTTGCCTGGTAAAGTACCTCTCAGAGCAGTTTGGAAGCTGGTTATATTCATTCATTTCAACTGACTTTCTATTCGGACTGGGAATCCTATGAACCGTGACTCCACTGCAAGTATCTGAGACACAGGTGAGCTGATACAACTATTTCCATTTCCGTTTTTCAACTACCTCCACTTCCTCCGCCAATGGTTCCTGAGGACAAACCCATGCAGGTCGAGAGAGCCCACCTGACCCAGGAGGAACGCTTGCAGCCTCGTCAGAAGCAGCTATGTTTCTACTGTGGCGTTTCTGGCCACTTCATTGGCGACTGCCCAGTGCGCCCGGGAAACTCTCACACCTAGGGTTCGCAGGAGAGGCATCCCTAGGTGTCAGTGCAGCCTCTCCCCGTCTGACCATTCCCGTACTCTGTGGAATTTCGCCGGACAGCACCTTCCAAGCCACCGCCTTCCTTGATTCGGGGTCCGCTGGAAATTTTATCACACGCTGGTATCCAAGTTTCGTCTCCCGGTGACTCCTCTGCAGAAACCCATGTTCGTCTCCTCTGTCAGTGGCGAATGCCTCAAAGATGCTATTCGGTTCTGCACTGCGCCTCTCACCTTGCAGATAGGCGCTCTACACAAAGAGACTAAAACTTCTCGTTCTGCCTCGCTCCTCTTCTAAAATCCTCCTGGTCCTTCCTTGGTTGCAAGAGCAAGCGCCGACTCTGGACTGGAACACTGGCGACATTGTCCGTTGGGGGCCCGCGTGCCACTAGCGTTTCCTGTCTGTACTCCGTCCTGCTCTACGTGCCCCCTTCTATAAAGCCTACGAAGCCTCTGCCAGGTCTGCCCATTCCTTACCAGTATTTTGCTGACGTCTCTTCCGAAAAACAGGCCGAAACACTTCCTCCGCACCGGCCGTTCGACTGTCCTATTGACCTGCAACCCGGTACTACTCCTCTCCGAGGCAGAGTCTACCCTCTTTCTGTCCCAGAAACCAAGGCGATGTCGGAGTATATTCAGGAGAATCCCCGGGAAAAGGTTTTTAAATACGTAAGTCCTCTTCGCCTGCGGGGGCCGGATTCTTCTTTGTCGAAAAAAAAAATGGAATTCTCCGGCCCTGTATCGATTATCGTGGACTAAATAAAATCACCATAAAAAATCGATACCCCCTGCCTCTGATCTCGGAACTGTTTGATCACCTACGTGGCGCAAAATTCTTTTCCAAGTTGGATTTACGCGGAGCTTACTACTTGATTTTTATCCGGGAAGGCGACGAATGGAAGACGGCCTTTAATACCCGTGATGGCCACTTCGAATATCTCGTCATGCCGTTTGGCCTCTTCAACGCTCCGGCAGTGTTCCAGAACTTCGTCAACGAGATCTTCCGCACCTTCTCTACGTCTGCGTCATTGTCTATCTGGACGACATTTTAATCTTCTCTCCAGATCTAAAAGACCCCACGCCACAAACGTCCGCCAGGTGCTCAGACGTCTCCACACCCACCAGCTTTATGCCAAACGGGAGAAATCCCTTGTTTGAACGCCATCGCTGCCCTTCTTAGGGTACATCGTTTCTGAACAAGGTCTCCAGATGGATCCCTCCCAAGCTGTCAGCGGTCCTGCAGGGGCCCGACCGGTGGGTCTCTGGTCCATCCAGCGCTTCTTGGGGTTCGCAAACTATTACAGGCAGTTCATCCCGCAGTTCTCCACGCTGGTGGCCCCACTGGTAGCCCTCACAAAGAAGAATGCTAATCCCAAATCCTGGCCTCCCGGAACCCCAGGAAGCCTTAATCGTCTTAAAGCAGCATTTGCTTCGGCTCCTGTTCTGTCTCGCCCGGACCCACAGCGTCCAATTGTCCTAGATGTGGACGCCTCCTCAGTAAGTGCCGGCGCTGTCCTTCTTCAAAAGTCCTCCTGTGGGAGATTTCGTACTTGTGGCTTCTTTTCCAAGACCTTCACTGCTGCCGAACGTAACTACACAATCGGTGATCGTGAACTACTGGCCATAAAGTTAGCCCTGGAAAGAATGGCGACACTTGCGGGGAAGGGGGCTCGCCACCCGTTGAGATCTTCACCGATCACAAAAATCTCATGTATCTACAATCTGCTCAGCGTTTGAATCCGCGGCAAGCCCGGTGGTCGCTCTTCTTAGCCCGCTTTAACTTCCTCCTTCACTTTCGGCCTGCCGAAAAGAACGTCAGGGCGGACGCCCTCTCTAGATCTTTGGACACTGTGGGCCTAGAGCCGCCTCTGCAGCACATAATTCCTCCTGAACGGCTCCTCACGGCGGCTCCCGTGGATCTTCAACACCTACCCTCTGGGAAGACCTACGTCCATCCTGCCATGCGGCCTCGAATCCTTAAATGGGGACATTCTTCTCGAACAGCGGGCCATCCTGGGGTCCACAAGTCTTTACAATTGATCTCACACTACTATTGGTGGCCCACTCTCGCTCAGGACGTTAGAGACTTTGTCCTGGCCTGTACCTCCTGTGCCCGTAACAAAGTCCCTCGTCTCAGACCTGTGGGTCTGCTTCAGCCTCTCCTGGTGTCATAAAAACCTTGGTCCCATATTGCCATAGATTTTGTTACTGACCTCCCGGCCTCCTCTGGAAACACGGTCATCTGGGTGGTAACTGATAGATTTTCAAAGATGGCTCACTTTGTTCCCCTGCCCAGGTTACCCTCTGCCCCCCAGCTGGCCCAGCACTTCTTCCACCATATTTTTCGGCTACACGGGCTCCCATCGCATATTGTCTCGGATAGGGGGGTCCAGTTTGTGTCAAAATTCTGGCGGGCTCTGTGTGCTCAGTTGCAGGTTCAGCTGAACTTCTTGTCCGCATATCACCCTCAAACCAATGGGCAGGTAGAGAGGGTCAACCAAGTTTTAGGTACCTATTTACGTCACTTTTTGTCCACCCGTCAGGATAACTGGTCTGATCTCCTCCCCTGGACAGAATTTTCCTATAATTCCTTAGACTCAGAGTCTGCTGGGACCTCTCCCTTTTTTGTTGGATTTGGGTACATCCCCGTCCCCCTTTTTTCCTCCTCTGGCTATCTCGTCTCACGTCCCTGCCGTAGATGCTCAAGTACGGGACATCAAGGCACTGTGGCAAGTCACACGACAGGCCCTTCTACGGGCCTCCGCTCGCACCAAGGCCCAGGCTGACAGGTATCGGAGACCCTCACCCATATTTAAGCTGGGTGATAGGGTTTGGTTATCTGCCAAGTACATTCGCTTCAAGGTGCCCAGTTACAAGTTAGGCCCTAAGTATTTGGGTCTTTTTGTGGTACTTCGGCAACTAAAACCCGGTTGTCCTACAAGCTCCGCTTGCCCCACTCTGCGTATCCCGAACGCCTTTCATGTCTCTCTCCTCAAACCGGGTGGTGCTGAATCGCTTCTCCCGTGTATCTGTCTCGCCTTCTCCTGTGGCCAACGCTGATAACATCTTTGAGGTCAAGGAGGTGCTGGCAGAAAGAACAGTGAGGGGGAAGAGGTTCTTTCTCATAGATTGGAAGGGGTTCGGGCCTGAGGAGCGTTCGTGGGAACCTGAGGCCAATCTGTCGCCTGACCTCCTCTCTAAGTTGCGAAAAAAGAGGGGGAGACCTAAGGGGGGGGGGGATTACTGTCATGGGGGGCTGGCGTGGGTACCGTTACCCTCCGCGACCATCCCCCTGCCACCCGAGATCCGGCGCCGGGCCACTTACCCGTCCACGCTCCGGTGTACGCTGCTCCTGTCTGTCCCGGCCGCCGTGCGCGTACCCGCTCCCTAGGGCGCGCGCGCGACGGCTGGTCTAGATTTAAAGGGCCAGTACGCCAGTAATTTGGTCAATTGCCGGCCGCTGGTCCTATATAAGGAATACGCCCCCAGCATTCTCTGCCAGATTGTTGGTGTGCGTTGCCTAGTTGAGAGTGTTGGAAAGTTCTGTCTGATTACCTGTGTACCAGTCCGTTCCACTACATTTCCTGACCTTGCCTGTTTGCCGCCTGCCCTGACCGTCTGCCCGTCTCTGACCACGAACCTCTGCCCCCCTGCCCCTGACCTTCTGCCTGTCCCCGACAACGCCTTTGGATTCCGATTCTGTACCACGCAATTCTCGGCCGCCATCGCAAGCAAGTCACGTCAGGGGTAGCGACCTGGTAACCTCACGCCGCAGCAAGTCCATCCCGCTTTGTGGCGGGATCTGGTGAATACCGGGGGCTACTTAGACTCCGCTCCCTGGCGTGGCTTAACTATCATCGCTTGCGGTGGTCCAGTGAATCCATCGAACCCTCACAACCGGGATTCTGGAGAAGGGGTGTTGATCCAGGGATTTATTCTGATTGTCAGATTGGAGTCGGGAGGGAATTTTTTTACCTAAAATGAGAATTGGCTTCTACCTCATGGGGGTTTTGCCTTCCTCTGGATCAACACTGTTGTACAATAGGCTGAACTGGATGGACGTCTGTTTTTTTTCAGCCTTACAAACTCTGAACTGTGCAATTCTATCTATCTTCTATTTAGCTATTTGTTTGTCCATACCTCTATCTCCTATCTATACATAGCACAATTTAGAAAAAATGTGTTTGACATACTGTATGTAAAGTCATACGCGTGCATGTCAAGATTGCCTAATTAAAGAGAAGATTTTTTTATGCTGATGCCATTTAAAATTAAACTAGTGGGTGGAGGGGATTTTCTCACCTCCCCAGAGCTGATGGTTATCAGCTGCAGAGATTTGCCACAGAAAACAGTAGATGTCAGTTTTGTCAATAATAACTGATGATGGTAGAGACCCAGCTCCAAGATCCTCCGACATCAGCATTTCTCTAAAGTGCTCTTATTGTTTCCAGTCTGTCTTTGATCTTCACCTCACATTAACTTACACATACACAATACTGCAATGCAAAATGCAGACTACAATACACAGGACAACAGAGATAAAGAAGCCAAGCCCCATGTAATGAATATATGAATGGTTAAGCAGCGTAGCTATCATTAGTTGGTCACATTCTGTCCTTGTGCAGAATGTAAGTTATTCCTGCAATTTACTTTTGTCTCTTTCAAAAGAATGTTCATTGCTATCAAAATAAATTGAAGTCAAGAACAGCAATTCATAAAAGCAGGTTGCAGCTCTGTAAAAAAAATAAAAGTTACCATTAGAATTGTATTAAAAGCATGTTCTCGCCATGCTATTTCTCTGAGCCTGCTTTTCACAGCCAGCTTCAGGATCCCACTTCCTGTTCAACTGTGGGTTGTTCTACAGCTTCAGAATCCCATTTCCTGTTCAGGCTGTGGTCGGCTCTACAGCTTCAGGCTCCCACTTCCTGTTCAGGCTGTGGCCAGTTCTACAGCTTCAGGCTCCCATTTCCTGTTAAGGCTGTGGGCTGTTCTACAGCTTCAGGCTCCCACTTCTGGTTCAGGCTGTGGGTGGTTATACAGCTTCAGGATCCCATTTCCTGTTCAGGCTGTGGGCAGCTCTACAGCTTCAGGCTACCACTTCCTGTTCAGGCTGTGGGCAGTTCTACAGCTTCAGGCTTCTACTTCCTGTTCAGGCTGTGAGCGGTTCTACAGCTTCAGGCTCACACATCCTGTTCAGGCTGTGGGCAGCTCTACAGCTTCAGGCTACCACTTCTGTTCAGGCTGTGGGGGCAGTTCTAAGCTTCAGGCTTCTACTTCCTGTTCAGGCTGTGAGCGGTTCTACAGCTTCAGGCTCCGACCTCCTGTTCAGACTGTTAGCAGTTCTACAGCTTCAGGCCGTGGGCTTCTTTACAGCAGTGCCTGACATTTCAGCTAGTTTAACCTGTTAGAGGTACATTGGTGATATAAGGGTTTAACAGCAGTGCACAAGGCTACAGAGCTCTAAAGGGTTAAAATTTGACAGTAAGAAAGATAAAGAAGCTCATGTGCTGATGATAAGATACAGCAGAGAGGGACCTCACCATCCTGGCCACTGCTAGAGTAAAGAGAATGTTATTATTGGGAAACAAAGTCTGCTTGTAATAGACTGGTTCATCCATGTGATTTTTTTTTTAAATCCATTAACCCCTTACCACAGGAGACCGTTTTGACCTTCCAGACAGAGCCCCATTTTTGAAATCTGAAATGTGTCACTTTATGAGAGAATAACTTTTTGACACTTTTATCTATCCATGTGATTCAGAGACTGTTTTGTGGTGACATTGTGCTTTAAGTTAGTAATACATTTTGGTCCAAAAAATTATTTTTTTGTGTGAAAAATATCAAAATATCGTGAAAATTTAGAAAAATTCGCCATTTTTAAATCTCAAAAACTATTCAAAGATAGTTATTCCACACAAAATAGTATATGTCTACTGGAGGTTGACATCATTTTTAAAATGTCTTTTTATTTTTTGACAACATTAGGGGGTTTAAAAATCAAGTAGTAATTTTTCACATTTTCAAGAAAATTTGCAACATAGTTTTTTTTAGGTGCCAGTCCAATTCTGATGTTTTTTTGAGGGGTCTGTATGTTAGATACCCTCATACATGACTCCATCTAGGAAACTAGACCCCTTAAAGTATTTAAATCAGCATTTAGGAAGTTTGTTTTTATGTTTTACTGATTTTACACAATAAAAACACTTTTATTCAAAAGGAAAAACACGTTTTTGCACCTCCGTAGTCTGAGAGCCATAACTTTTTTATGTTACTGTGTACGGAGATGTGTAAGGGCTTGTTTTTTGCGGGATGAGTTGATGTTTTTATCGGTATCATTTTTTGCAGGGATGAGGCTTTTCGATTGCTTTTAAATCTATTTTTGTAAGGCAGAGTGAAGAAAATACTGCAATCCTAATAGTATTTTTTATTTTTAACAGCGCGCGCCATGCAGTATCCGAGAAGAGTCAGTTTTACTCTGGGTTTATATGATTACGGAGATACACAATTTTTTATAGTTTTTTTTTTATTATTTTGAACAGAGTTATGAAAGGGCTTTTTTTGCAAGATGAACTGACATTTTTATTGTTACCAATTTGACATTTATATGAGTTTTTGATTGCTGTGTATTGTATTTTATGTGCTGCCAGATGACTGTCTGTTATTGTTTTTTTTTATAGTGATCACCGTGCAGGTTAAATAACATGACAGATTTGTAGGG
Source organism: Phyllomedusa bahiana (assembly GCA_025379985.1). NCBI lineage: Eukaryota > Metazoa > Chordata > Amphibia > Anura > Hylidae > Phyllomedusa > Phyllomedusa bahiana. The sequence goes on from JAODAL010008454.1 coordinate 116,528, forward strand.
TAGGTCTTTACACACACAGTGATACTGAATAGGCAAACTTTATTTTTGATCTTTCTTGGGGTGACTGGCATCTGGAAAGGGGAAAAGAGTGGTTTTGTGTTTGTCTTTTCCTTTTTTTTTGTACTGTTTTTGTCCTTTTTTTCCAACTTTTCCCCATTGGTGACTTGTGGTTGGGTTCGCAATAAACCCTGCACAGTTTGTGTCCTGGTTTCTGGAAGTCTCATAGAAGAAACAGGAGAGTTTACAAGTATAGACTAATAAGCAAAATTGTTAATAGGTGTGGGCAGTAGCAATATTAGTATTTTAATAGTGAGGCAGGTCTGTGTGTACAAATATGTTGGATAGCCAACTGCTGTTGAATCCTAATATATCTCTCTCGAGCAGAATACAGAATGTAACTCAGGATCAGTACAGGATAAGTAATGTATGTACAGTGACTGCACCAGCAGAATAGTGAGTGCAGCTCTGGAGTATAATACAGAATGTAACTCAGGATCAGTTTCATGATAAGTAATGTATGTACAAAGTGACTGCACCAGCAGAAAGTGAGTGAAGCTCTGGAGTATAATACAGGATGTAACTCAGGATCAGTACAGGAGACGTAATGTATGTACAGTGACTGCACCAGCAGAATAGTGAGTGCAGCTCTGGAGTATAATACAGGATGTAACTCAGGATCAGTACAGGATAAAGTAATGTATGTACAAAGTAACTGCACCAGCAGAATAGTGAGTGAAGCTCTGGAGTATAATACAGGATGTAAATCAGGATCAGAACAGGAGAAGTAATGTATGTAAACAGTGACTGCACCAGCAGAATAGTGAGTGAAGCTCTGGAGTATAATAAAGGATGTAAAATCAGGATCAGTAAAGGATAAGTATGTTTGTACAGTGTGCACCCGCAGAAAAAGTGAATGAGCTTGGAGTATAATACAGAATGTAACTCAGGAAACAGTACATGATAAGTAAGTTGTACACAGTGACTGCACCAGCAGAATA